>CAUYON010077544.1:0-34075 GCA_963573935.1 Arctocebus calabarensis | reverse complement strand
AAAAAAAAAAAAAGAAAAAGAAAAAGCAAGATAAACCCAAATAATGCGGAAGGAAGAAGATAACATAGATTAGGACAAAAATTAATGAAATAGAAAATAAATACGAAATAGAGAGGAATAAAAAGGATTTCCCAGAAGAGGGAATCCCTGAGCTGAGTGTTGAAGGATAACAAAGCTTTAGTTAGTCTAAAAAATCGATGAGGGCATTTGGAGACAAAGGGAAAGCAATGTGCAAAATGGCATGATAAATTTCATGAACTACAAGTCACTTGGTCTGGTTAGGGTGATGGTCGTTGTGAGGAGGCATAGGAGAGTGGAGAAAGAAAAACGCAACGAGAAAGACACTGAGATCAATACACTAAAACTTGTATGAGTTGTGTATGAAAAGATAAAATCTTTTGGGGGCCACTTTGTGGTTTAGCTTTTTTTTTTTTTTGACAAAGTCTCAGTCTGGCCTGACTTGGAGTGCCATGGCCTCAGGAACCTCAAACTCCTGGTCTCAAATAGTCCTCCTGCCTCAGCCTCCCGAGTAACTGGGACTATAGGCTACTGTCGCCCAGATCATTTTTCTCTTTTTAGTAGAGATGGGGTTTTGCTTTTGCTCAGGACGGTCTTGCCCTCCCTCCCTTCTCCTTTTTGTCTCTGTATCCCCTGCCCCTCCCAACCTCAAGCAAGCCTCCCACCTTGGCCTCCAGGACAGCCACCATGCTTGGCTCCTGTTTAACTTCTTCTGCTGAAATTTAACGCGATTATCAAGGCACTTATGGGCCTGCTCTCCATAGATGGGCAGGAAGGAAATTCTTTGGGGGCAGGGAAACACGAAATAAGTAATCAAATAAATGTCAAGATAATGTCAGATAATTTCTGTATTAGTTTACTAGGGTTGCCATAACAAGGTACGACAGATTGGGTGGCTTAAACAAATTTGTTTAAGACTAGGAATCTGAAATCCAGATGTTGGAAGGGTTTGTTTCTTTGGAAGCCTCTCTCCATGGCTCGTGGACGGCCATTTTTCCTCTGGGTCTTCTTCACGTGGTCTTCCCTCTGTAACTGTCTGTGTGTTCATTTCCTCTTGTCATAAGGACACTAACCATATTGCCTTAGGGCCCACCCTAAGAGCCTCATTTTAACTAAATCACCATTCAGATACCTGGTCACATTCTGAGGTCCTACTACAGGTAAGGACTTCAACATACAAATTTTGGTGGGACACAATTCAGCCCATAATACTCTGCCATCTGTCCGGTCCCCTCCGAATTCATGTCCTTTCAGCTGCAAAATACATCCCTGCCTCCTAACAGCCCCTGAAGTCTAAACCCGTTACAGCATCAACTCTAAGTACAACATCTCATCTAAATTTTACCTAAATCAGGTGTGGGTGAGATTCATATGAGAGATATGACTCATGCTGAGGCAACAAAGTCCTCTCCAGCTGTGAATCTGTAAAACCAAACAAGTTCTGCACTTCACAAATACAGTGGTGGGACTGGCATAGTATAGACTTTGCTATTCCAAAAGGTGGAAATCAGAAAGGAGAGGAATACAGGTCTCAAGCAAGTCTGAAACATAGCAGGACAAATTCCATTAGGTTTCAAAGATCAAAAATATTCCCCTTAGGCCAGGAACTGTAGCTCATGTCTGTAATCCTAGTACTTTGTGAGACTGAGGCAGGAGCACCACTTGAGGCTAAAAGTTCAAGAACAGCCTGGGCAACATAGCAAGACCCTATCTCAAGTGTGATCATCTGCACCAGTAGACCCAGTTACTCCCGAGGCTAAGGCTGGAGGATGGGGAAAAAAAAAAGGAGGCTGGGTGCCCTGTCTCACGCCTGTAATCCTAGCACTCTGAGAGGTCAAGTGGTGAATTGCTTGAGCTCAGGAGTTCAAGACCAGTCTGAGCAAGAGCGAGACTCCATCTCTATTGAAGGTATAGCCAAATGTTGCGGTGGGCACCTGAAGTCCCAGCTACTCAGGAGGCTGAGGCCAAATGATCACTTACACACAAGAGTTTGAGCTTGCTGTGAGTTATGACACCATGGCACTTTACCCAGGGCAAAAAAGTGAGATTCCGTCTCAAAAAAGAAAAAGAAAGAAAACAGTAAAAAAAGTAATACTCCTTGGTTTAATGCTCCCTCTTCTTGGCCCTCAGTCCTGGTTGACTTCAACATACATTTTGGGAGAGGCAGACATAATTCAGCCCATAATAATTCCTGTGTTGTGGCTGGGTGCAGTGCTCACACCTGTAATCCCAGCATTCTGGGAGGCTGAGGTGAGTGGATCGCTTTAGCTCACAGGTTTGAGACCAGCCTGAGGCAGAGCAAGACCCCATCTCTAAAAAAAAAAAAAAAAAGCAGCCGGGCGTTGTGGTGGGCGCCTATAGTCCCAGCTACTCAGGATGCTGAGGCGAGAGAATTGCTTGAGCCCAAGAGTTTGAGGTTGCTGTGAGCTGTGATGCCACAGCACTCTACTGAGGGCGACAAAGTAAGACTCTGTCTCCCCCCCAAAAAATTCCTATGTTGTAAATGCAACCAACCAATTTGACTTGGAGACCATGGAGACAATAGATTAATTTAGGTCAGGGATGTTTCCTCTGAAGAGATGGCCTGGGCCTGGGACTATGCTCGGATATGGAGGCAGAGTATTCCAGGCAGAGGAACGATGCACATCCCTCCCCCTCAACTCCTTACGCAAAAAGAGAAGTCAATGGTGGAGGTAGAGTCTTGCAACACCCCCTTATGAATAAATAGCTGTTACTAAAATCATACATTCATCAGAGCCCCACAGAAAGGTTAAAGGTTCAAGGCTTAGACATCCACAAGGACTGACCCCATAGATCATTCACAAGGACATTCCTTGCTGGCCTCCCATAGCAAGGTCATGCAAGGTGTGACTTTGGGTCTGCAGGGGTTAAGTCTAGTTTTGAAAACTAAAGTCTGTTGGATTCCACACTAATAATGTTGATTGTGAGTTTATCTCCTCAGGTGCAAAACATTCTTCCACCCTCCCAAGGATATCCTTACAATTAATGCTTCCTTTATTTCCTTTTAACATTTGCCTTACATAAAATACAGATTTTCAAAGTCTCACAAAAATGTAAATTTGTCTCACTGACTACCTTTTCCCTTTCTGTATGCCCTACCCCCTTTAAATACTGAGCTCTCAAATTCCACTTTGGACAGTCACAGATTGTTTGTGGTTTGTGTTTTTCCTGGGCACATCCTCAAACTTTGGCTTAATAAACCACCATTGATTGAGATCTTTGCCTCAGTCACTTATTTGGGGCTATAAATTCTTAGCTTGGGAAGTGACAGACTGAAATGCTATATACTGGGATGGGAGTAAGAGGATAAAGAACAAGAAAGGGGGAAACAGAAAGAGTTTTGTTTGGGCCGTGTTTGAGATGTTTTAAAGATTTCCTAGTGAAAATGTCAAGTAATGGCTCAGCACCTGTGGCTCAAGTGGCTAAGGCACCAGCCACATACACCTGAGCTGGCGGGTTCGAATTCAGCCCTGGCCTGCCAAACAACAATGATGGCCGCAACCAAAAAAGAGCCAGGCATCGTGGCAGGTGCCTGTAGTCCCAGCTACAGGCAGAGACAGGAGACTCACTTGAGCCCAGGAATTGGAGGTTGCTGTGAGCTGTGCTGCCAGGGCACTCTACCTAGGGCTACAGCTTGAGGCTCTGTCTCAAAAAAAAAAAAAAAAAAAAAGAAGAAGAAGAAGAAAAGAAAAAAAATGTCAAGTAAGCAGTTATATATAAATGTGAACTTGGAGCTCAGCGGAGTTAAATTTGGGAATTATCAGCGTATGGTTGTTATTTAAAACCATTGGTTAGATAAGGGGCAGTTATGATTAATTTTGTAACAAAATTAGTCCCCCTCTTTTTTTGTAAATTGGGGACAAATTGTCCTCTCCCTTTGTTTTTTCTTTGAGACAGAGTCTTACTCTATTGTCCTGGGCATCCCTCTATTTTTTGATTTTCTTTTTTCTTTTTTATTATTTATTTTTTTATTTTATTTTTATTTTATTATTATTTTTTTTGAGACAGAGCCTTAAGCTGTCAGCCCGGGTAGAGTACCGTGACATCACAGCTCACAGCAACCTCCAATTCCTGGGCTCAAGCGAGTCTCCTGCCTCCGCCTCCCAAGTAGCTGGGACTACAGGTGTCTGCCACAACGTCCGGCCATTTTTTGGTTGCAGCCACCATTGTTGTTTGGTGGGTCCGGGCTGGATTTGAACCCATGACACTCTGTCTCAAAAATATATGTACATATTTTTAGAGATAGCATCTCATGGTGTTGTTTAGGCTGGATTCAGACTTGTGGCCTCAAGTGATCTTCCTGCGTTGGCCTCTCAAAGTGCTGGGATTTTAGGCATGAACCACTGTTCCCAGCTGAAGTTGAGTCTACTCTGCTGTTCAGCCTATAGTGCAGTAGTGTCAGCCTAGCTCACAGCAACCTGAAACTCTTGGGCTCAAGCAATCCTCTTGTCTCAGCCTCTCTAGTAGCTGAGACTACTGGTGCCTGCGACAATGCCTGGCTATTTTTTTTATTTTTAGTAAAGAAAGGGTCTCAATCTTGCTCAGGCTGGTCTCAAACTCCTGAGCTCAAGACATCCACTTGCCTGGGCCTCCTAGAGCATTAGGATTACAGGTGTGTGCCACCATACCTGGCCCGGCTCAAGTCTTATTTATTTTTACATTCTCTCTGCCACCTGGTATGGGGCCCTAACATAGCAGATGTTCTAAAGATGTTTGTGGAGGGCAGGAAGGATGGAAAAATGAGAGGAAGAGAAAAAAACATTATTCACATCTCATTTTAGTCTAGAACTGTGGTCTTCACATAATTAGTATTCAACCAATACATGCTTGATTGATTTGCAATATATCCCACCGTATGATAATGGCAATAATGTGAATTCTCCAAACAAAGTTGCCATCTAAGCAAATAGTACTATTGATTCACTCTGCTTAATGACCAATAATTCTAGCATTCTCATTTGTTTGGTACCTTGTGTACTTTTGGCCATTCAAGTCAAAGACAGACTGGCAGAGCAGAGAGAGGGAAGGAGCAAGGGGGGTGGAGTCTTGGTGTGTGCCACACCTTTTGGGGGCAAAACACTATTGTAAGAGGAACTTTACCCAACAAATGCAATCAGTATAACCTGGTTTCTTGTACCCTCAATGCATCCCCAACAATAAAAAAATAATAATAATAAAAGACAGACTGGCACTAAGCAGTATTCTTTTTTGTTGTTGTTGTTTGTTTTGTTTTGGTTTGGTTTTTAGAGACAGAGTCTCACTTTGTCACCCTTGGTAGAGTGCCATGGCTTCATGGCTCACAGCAACCTCCAGCTCCTGGGCCCAGGCCATTGTCTTGTCTCAGCCTCCTGAGTGAATGGGACCACAGGTGCCCGCCACAACTCCCAGCTATTTTTTTGTTGCAGTTCAGCCAGGTCTGGGTTTGAACCCACCACCCTTGGTATACAGGGCCGGCGCCCTACTCACCGAGCCACAGGCATTGCCCTTTTTTGTTTTTTGAGACACACTCTACCCTGGGTAGAGTGCTGTGGCATAGCACCTCACAGCAACCTCCAACTCTTGGGCTCAAGGGATCATCTTGCTCAGCCTTCCAAGTAACTGGGACTATACTGCAACGCCCAGTTGGTTTTTTTTTAATTATTATTTTTAGTACAGATGGTGTCTTGCTTCTGCACAGGGTGGTCTCAAACTCCTGAACTCAAGCAATCCACCTGCCTTGGCCTCCCAGAGTGGTAGGATTGTAGGTGTGAGCCACCACACCTGGCCTAAGACCAGTATTCTGGAAGATCTGTGAAGGACAAAAAAAGGAAGCCTAACTGGAATAAGATAGCAATTTGCCTTTGTGAAACCTGCAAAGTAGTGAGTGCAAATAAATGTATTTAATAGGATGCTAAAAACATAATCTTTTGCAATAAGGGCATATGATGATCTTTAAATACAAATTGCATTTGGAAAGTTCCCATTGACTGTTCATAGAAATGACTTTATTTAACTACCTTAAACATTTGTTCTAGATTAAAGGAGTTTTTTTTGTTTTTTTTTTGAGACAGAGTCTCAAGCTGTCACCCTGGATAGAGTGCTGTGGCATTACAGCTCACAGCAACCTCCAATTCCTGGGCTCAAGCGAGTCTCTTGCCTCCACCTCCCAAGTAGGTGGGACTACAGGTGCCCGCCACAACGCCCGGCCATTTTTTTGGTTGCAGCCGTCATTGTTGTTTGGTGGGCCCGGGCTGGATTCGAACCCGCCAGCTCAGGTGTATGTGGCTGGCACCTTAGCCCGCTGAGCCACAGGCGCCGAATCTAGATTAAAGTAGTTTAAAATAGTGATATCTGTTTTGCAAGAATTGAAAGACAAACACCACATGTACTCACTATTATATTGGAGCTAATCAATCAACATTTATGTACATATTTGGCAGCAAAACTCAACAGAATACAAGTAGGTGGGCAGTGAGGGGACTCGTAAATTCGTACCTAACAGATATAGTGCACACTATCTGGGGAAGGGGCATAGTTTTATTTTATTTTATTATTTTATTTTAATTAATTAATTTTTTTGAGACAGAGTCTCACTATATCACCCTGGGTAGGGTGCTGTGCCATCACAGCTCACAGCAACCTCCAATTCCTGGGCTCAAGCGAGTCTCCTGCCTCCGCCTCCGAAGTAGCTGGGACAACAGGCGCCCGCCACAACGCCCGGCCATTTTTTGGTTGCAGCCATTATTATTGTTTGGCGGGCCCGGGCTGGATTTGAACCCACTAGCCTAGGTGTATGTGGCTGGCGCCTTAGCCCATTGAGCCACAGGCACCGAGCCACTAATGGTATTTTTTAGTGTTCAAATTATGTCCCACAAAATAATATAATATGAAATCATAAACAGCTAGAACTATAGTTTTTTGTTTTTGTTTTTGAGACAGGGAGTCTTGCTCTGTTATCCAGGTTCCAGTGCTATGGCATCAGCCAAGCTCAAACTGCTGTGTTCAAGAGATCCTTCTGCCTCAGCCTCCTGAGTAGCTGGGACTACAGAGATCCACCACAATACCCTCAGGGTTAATTTATTATTTTTAGTAGAGATGGGGGTCTCCCTTTTGCTCAGGCTGGTCTGGAACTGCTGAGCTCAAATGCAGGATTATAGGCGTGAGCCACCTTGCCTGGCCTTTAGAACTATAATCTTATGCTTTCTGACTGGCACTTTTTTTTTTTTGTAGAGACAGAGTCTCACTTTATTGCCCTTGGTAGAGTGCTGTGGCGTCACAGCTCACAGCAACTTTCAACTCCTGGGCTTAGGCGATTCTCTTGTTTCAGCCTCCCGAGCAGCTAGGACTACAGGCACCTGTTCAACGCCCGGATATTTTTTTATTGCAGTTTGGCCAGGGCTGGGTTTGAACTTGCCACCCTCAGTATGTGGGGCCAGCGCCCTACCTACTGAGCTACAGGCACCGCCCTGATGGCACTCTTAATATGGGCATGACCATAATATCTTTTATTATTCAATATGTTGTGTTTGGTGAGGTCTAAAAAGAAGGTCGACTTACAATTATTTTTACAAGCAACAAGAAATAGATTTTGGGAGAGGCTCATGCATGCTGGTCACCTAAATTAAAGAAACTGGAGATTGTGACGTTAGCACATAGGTTACTATTCTGAAAATCTTGGGCAATTTACTTAATCTTTCTGAGCTTTAGTTTACTCACCTAAAACATAGCACTAATAATGCCTGAGAGCAATTTGAAAAGCATTTGTGGCAAAACAGGATGGCTGGAACAGTATCTCCTAACTCACATGCTCTTTTCCATGTGACTGGCTGCGCTTGTGACTATGGTAGCAATGAGACAATGTGACCTCTGAGGTCAGGTCATAAAAGGAAGTGCTGCAGGCACATACACCAAGTAGTTCCAGCTACGTAGGAGGCTGAGGCAGGAGGATGGCTTGAGTCCAGGAGTTTGAATCCTGTCTGGGGAACATAGTGAGACCTCCTTTCTTTTTGGGGGGCGACAGAGTCTCTCACTATGTCCCCCTGAATAGAGCACTGTAGTATCACAGCTCACAGCAATCTCCAACTCTTGGGCTTAAGCGATTCTCTTGCCTCAGCCTCCCAAGAAGCTGGGACTACAGGCACCCTCCACAACGCCTGGCTATTTTTTGTTGCAATTGTCATTGTTGTTCAGCTGGCCCAGGCTGGGTTCGAACCTGCCAGCCTTGGTGTTTGTGGCCAACGCCCTACCCACTGAGCTACAGGCGCCACCAAGAGACCTTCCTTTCTTTCTTTTTTTTTCCCCTCTTGCCAGAAGGTTTGTTTTAATTATATGTGTATATACACAGATCTCTTATTCAACATATTCAGGGTTAATTCAAGAAAGCAAGACCTCCTTTCTAAAAACAAAATGTTGGCAGCAACTGTAGCTCAATGGGTAGGGTGCCAGCCACATACACTGAGGCTGTGGTTGGAACCCGACCTGGGCCAGGTAAAAAAGTAACAATGACAACTGCAACAATGACAACAAAAATAGCTGGGCATTGTGGTGAGCGCCTGGGTATTGTGGTAGGTGCCTGTAGTCCCAGCTACTTGGGAGTCTGAGGCAAGAGAATTGCTTAAGCCAAAGAGTTTGAGGTTGCTGTGAGGTGTGACGCCACGGTACTCTACCCAAGGCAACAGCTTGAGACTCTGTTTCAAAAATAAATAAATAAATAAAAATAAAAAAATAAAAACATGAAATGTGGGGCACAGTGTTCATGCCAGTAATTCTAGTACTCTGGGAGGTGGAGGACGAGCTCAGGCATTCAAGACCAGTCTGAGCAAGAGTGAGACCCCTATCTCTGCTAAAAATGAAAAAAACTGAGGCAAGAGGATCCCTTGAGCCCAAGAGGTTAAGTTTGCTGAGAGTTATGATGCCATGGCACTACCAAGGGTGATAAAGTGAGACACAGAATAAATAAATAGATAGATAAAATAAAAACAAATGAAATAAAGGTACCAACCTATATTTATAAACAAACAAATAAAATAAAGGGAGATGCTGAGAAAGACAAAACAACTGTAATTTTTAACATTTGGAAGCTGACTTGGCACTTACAGCTAGTTAGGCCATATTATTCTCTTACTGAACATAATATCACAGAATACCATCCTCAGACAAGATTTCTCTAAAACTGGCCAGGCGCTGTAGCTCATGACTAAAATCCCAACACTTTGGGAGGATCATCTGAAGGCCATGAGTTTCAGGCCAGCCCTGGCAACATAGCGAGACCCTGCCTATAGATTTAAAAATTGGCTACGTGTTCAGCTGCAAGGTGAGGGCTCAGCTACTCGGGAGGCTGAACCAGGATTACCTTAGCCGGAGAGTTGGAGTTTGCAGCGAGCTCTGATCACTCCACATGCTCTCCAATCTGAGTGACAGAGTGAGACCTTATCTCTAAAGGAAAAAAAAGAAAAAAAGCAAGATTCTTTGCCCAACAAATGCAATCAGTGTAACATGGTTTCTTGTACCCTCAATGAATCCCTGACAATAAAAAAAAAAAAGGAAAAAAAAAAAGCAAGATTACTCTGAGACCTTGATATAATGAGATAAAGCAAGATAAGATTAGTGCATGATTTTTTTTTTAGATAAACACAAAAACAAGGTCACCGTGTCTCCCACAAAATACCAACTTTCCAGTTTTGGTCATAATGACAGACTGTGCTTCTTTCCCAATTACAGTTTAATTTTACCCTTATCTGCCAAGTACAGTGAATCCTTGCTTTTTTTTTTCTGAGCTCCGCCTGCCACTCACGAGGGCGCCAGTTCTCGGAAGTCTGGAATCCTTGCTTTTTTAGACCCTTCCTTGAATCACTCAACCAAAGCCTGAATCCTGTAGTAGGTTCTTTCTAATTCCCTCTCCCTGAGAATCCATGGCTCCCCCATGGTGTGTATTCTCTCTCCCAGCGAGGAATAATTACAATAGTTCAACCTGTTTAACTACGTGCATAACCACAGTGGTCTGCGGCTGGAGTACCCTGACAATATGCTTTGGCTTTTTTCTCTCGGGGAGTCTTTTTTTTCTTTTTTGAGATGGAGTCTTGCTCTCTTGTCTAGGCTACAGTGCCATGCCCTCGGCCCAGCTCACAGCAACCTCAGACTCCTGGGTTCAAGCAATCCTCCTGCCTCAGCCTCCCAAGTAGATGGGACTACAGGAGCCTGCCAGAATGCCCGGCTAATTTTTCCTATTTGTAATAGAAGCAGAGTCTAGCTTTGCTCAGGCTGGTCTCTAACTTTGAGCTCAAGGGGTCCTCCCATCTCAGCCTCCCAGAGTGCTAGGGTTACAGGCCTGAGCAACTGCAACCAGCCTCCGGGGGGCTTTCCTCCAGGTGGAAACCAGCTGCTGTGTAAGCAGACCAACTTCCCTGAAGTCACCAGGCAATAGGAAAGCTCAAATTAATGCACAAAAAGACAAAGAGAGAGCCCATAGAAAGCCCCTGAAGCTAAGTGAGAAGAGAGAGAGAGACAGACAAAGACAGAAACAGAACAAAGAGAGAAAGGGATGCTGGTCAGGACCTCAGGGCTGTAGGCCTAACCTCCTACTCCACCCCTTTACTTTCTAGCTTCAGCTACTTTATGACTGGAGAAGACACCTCCAGGCAGAGCTGCCGGGGCCCACAGCTTCCTGAAGTCCTGCCCTACAGAAATTGTAAGAGATAATAAAACGATTTATGTTTGAAAACTCTAAGATTTGAGAGGATTTGATACATATAATAGGTAACATAAAGCGTCTGGCATACAGTAGGTGTGCAATAAAGGGTAGCTGGTTTTGTTTTGTTTTTTTGAGACAGAGTTTCACTTTGTTGCCCTTGGTAGAGTGTGGCTTCACGGCTCACAGCAACCTCAAACTCTTGGGCTTAAGTGATTCTCTTGCCTTGGGCTCCCAAGGAGCTGGAACTATAGGAGCCCGTCACAACACCCAGGTATTTTTTGTTGCAGTCGTCATTGTTGTTTAGCAGGCCTGGGCTGGATTTGAACCTGCCAGCCCAGGTGTATGTGGCCGGCGCTCTAGCCACTGAGCTACGGGAGCCAAGCCAAGGTTTTTGTATACTTTCAAAATCCACAACACCTAAAATTTTTTTCTCAGTAAATTTCCTTTGACAAAAACTTGGGGATTGGTGCCCATAGAGCCATTCAATGTAGTTTAGTCCTGATACCAAAATAAGGTAGACTGATCAATACTCCTCAGTAGGGGATGAGCTCCTTTTAGAGCAATACTACTATTGCTACCTTTTTTTAAAACTACCATTGCTTTTTTTTATATCTATAGATAGGGTCTCACTCTGTCTATAAGTCTGACCAAGGGGTCATCACAGTTCAAAGCAACCTCACTTTCTGGGCTCAAGAGATCCTCTTGCCTCAGTCTCCCAAGTAGCTGGGACTATAGGTGCCTGCCAAGATGCCCAACTAGTTTTTCTATTTTTAGTAGAGACAGGGTCTCGCTTTTGCTCAGGCTACACCATTGCTATTTTTAAAGAATTTTGTGTTTGGGAAATACATGTAGTCCATAGCTTTAGAATCTGTATGAGTGGTTGACTATGCAGTATACAGCCCACCTTCTTTCATTGACCACCTCCCTATATTGACCTAATTTTCATAGACCAGATATGCAGCACACATACATATCAGTACAGTAAGCCTAGTTCCTTAGGTTGACCACTCCATTTTAACAATTTTTTTTTTTACATATTGTACGTACTAGGTTTTTTCTTATACACTCACACTTATGGTAAAGTTTAGTTTATAAATTGGGCACAGTAAGAAATTAATAACTAATAATAACATAGGACAGTTATAATAACACACTGCAATAAAAGTTATGCGAATAAAGATTCTCCCAAAATATCTTACCATTCTTCACTCAACCTATTTTCAGAGGGTGGTTGACCACGGACAAGAAACCACAAAAAGCAAAAGGCAGATTGGGGCCTGTGGGGAGAGGTACTGTGTGTTGTCAGATAAAAAGCAAATCTGTAATCCTAGCACTCTGGGAGGCTGAGGCAGGTGGATTGCCTGAGGTCACAGGTTCGAGACCAGCCTGAGCCAGAGTAAGACCGCTTATCTCTAAAAATAGCTGGGTGTTGTGGTGGGTGCCTGTAGTAGCAGCTACTCTGGAGTCTGAGGCAAGAGGATCAGTTTAGCCCAAGAGTTTCAGGTTGTTGTGAGTTGTGATGCCACCGCACTCTACCAAGGCTGACAAAGTGAGACTCTGTTTCAAAGCAAACAAAAAAGAATAAACAAGGGTAGCACCTGTGGCTCAAAGGAGTAGGGAGCCAGCCTCAGAGGTGGTGGGTCAAACCCGGTCCCGGCCAAAAACTGCAACCCCCTTCCAAATTCCCCCCAAACCAAAAAAACAATAAACAAATCTGATTTGGTTAAGGAAAGACTTTATTTGAAAGGATTACTATAAGGGTGGAGAGGGAAAGAGTTATTGCAATAGGAGGGGACTTTTTTTTCCTAGGAATGTAAGGGTGGCTTGATTGGATAAGGTGATAGGGCATTTCACCCTGAGGCCAGCCTTTTCTCAGGAGGGACTAGTAAGGAGGAGTTACATCCTGGCTCAGGGTGAGGGGGGGTTAAAATTCAGAAGCCTAGGGGAAGGAGAGAAGCTTAACCAAAATTTCTTTTTTTTTTTGAGACAGAGTCTTACTATGTCACCCTCAGTAGAGTGCTGTCGCATCACAGCTCACAGCAACCTCCAACTCCTGGGCTCCAGCGAATCTCCTGCCTCCCCCTCCCAAGTAGCTCGGGCTACAGGCGCTTGCCATTTTTTGGTTGCAGCCATCATTATTGTTTGGCGGGCCAGGCTGGATTCGAACCCGTCAGCTCAGGTGTATGTGGCTGGTGCCTTAGCCGCTTGAGCCACAGGCGCCGAGGCTGCACTTTGCCATTTTTAGGAACCCAAAAGGGTGGGAGATTTCCTAGGTGGCGGGGTGGGGAGCACCCATAGTCCCAGCTACACCAGGAGGCTGAGGCAGGGGATTCCCCGACCTTGAGGCCAGAGTTCAAGGCCTGGGAAACAGAGAGAGACCTGTCTCCTAAAAAGAAAAAGTAGGAAGGGGCGACGCCTGTGGCTTAGTGAGTGGGGCACTGGCCGGCCCCATGTACAGAGAGTGGTGGGTCTGGAGGGTTGTGGGTTCGGACCGGCCCCAGCCAAAATGCAAAAAAAAAAAAAAAAAAGGGAGGTTTCTTAGTCATCATTCTTTTTCACTGTTTTCCAGGAGTACAGGACTCAGGTACAATTAAACACTGTAAATAGGCAGGGTTTAATTAATTGTTTGCTTTACAAAATGACATCATATTAAACGTGCTTTTAACGTCCTCCAGTTTCATGACGTGGTTGTACCCTAACATACTATCAGTCCTGTAGGCATACCATGTTCTTACCTGTCGGTGTTTTTTTTCCCTCCCGCATTTCTCTAAAACAATTTTCAAAACATAATTTCATTTAAACACTGGGGTTCCTGTAGCTGCTAAATTTGGGGTTTCTAAAGCTACTTTTGTTTTCGGAACCTACTCTTTTCCTTAGAATCTTCTTACAGAACTGCCAATTGCTCCTTAGTGGCTGTCTTCTCCAAAACATGTGTGTTTCATGTCCCTATTCCCCCCCTTCCCAAGAAGGAGGTGGCCAGGATAAAAAAAAAAAAAAAAAATGGTTCCAACACCTTTCCTTTTGTCTTCCGTGTCTCACTTTTCCGGAAGCAGGGGGTCAGCCAGACCCGCCGACTTCCTTCTGTCGGCGACAGTCGGGAACTTTTGGACCCGGCTTCTGGTCCCCGTCTGGTCGGCGGGAGCCGCGGGAGGCGTGGCCAGGCCGGGATCCAGGCTGAGCGCCGGGCTGGCCCCGGGTCCCCTCTGCGCGGCCGACGGCGCTGAGCGCGGAACGGCTCGGGGCACGCGCCGCACGCCACCAAGACACATCTCCCGGATCTCACCCCCGTTTAGCGACGGAAAGAAACAGAACTGAGGGGTCTTCGGCTTTTTAGATGCAGCAGTCTGAGGGAGGGAACCCTGGAGATAAGGGGAGGGGCCCGCCGGTCCTTGCAGTTTGTGAAGTTCGGGCAGTCGCGAAGTCACTGCTCTTTAGGTTACGACATCCTGGGAATCGGCCACGGTAACCTGGTGTCACCTCATTTGCTGATTTCAGACAAGCAGCCCTAAAAACCTGAAATGCACGTTGCGTGTCTCCGCCAACGCGAAGAAAAAGCCTGCCGTTTCTCCGCTTCCGCCCCGGGAGGTGCCAGGTCGCAGTCTGCAAGTGTATTGTCTGGCCCTTAGGGCTGCACGGTTAATGATTGGCGGCAGCCCGAGCGCGGCGGCGGGGCGAGCGGGACGCTAGCAGGCCCGGGCCCGGCCTCCCGGCTTCCGCCCCCAGTACCTCGGGGGGTTCCGGGCGCCCCCATGGAGACGGCGGCGCGGGGAGTGGAGGGAGCGCCCCGAAGCCTGCTGCGCAGGGTAAAAGACAAACTCTTCACCTGGTGAGTGCTAGCAGCGCGCGGCCGCTCCGCCGGGGCGAGAACCGCCGGCGACGCGGGTCGCACGTGTCGGCCGAGCACACGCCGAGGTGGCGGCTGCACGGACTTGGGCGCAGGGGGCTCAACACGCGCGCCGGGGATGTTGCGCTTCACACGGCCTCCCGGAGCAGCCCGCTCTTACAAATCCTGGCGATGCGTTTCAGAGGATTTGGGAGAATTCCACGCTGTGGCACTGTTAGGTTGTCCCCACTAGCCTCCTGGCGGGAGGGGGACAAAATCCCCGGAGATGCTGTGAAGTTGGGGGGGGAGGGTGTTCCTGCCGGGGCCTGGCAGGTGAGTGAGCTCCACTTCCTGGCGCCGGCGCCACATTACCTCTCCTGCAGAGACCGTCACATTGAGCGCTGTGACCAGCGCTAACATGAGCTCACCCAAGTGAGAAAGCCGGGTGGAGTTATGCGCTGCGGCCCGGCGGGAGACAACTGCCTGCCTCCTTCCTGGGCTGGAGCGGGGTGACCTGGCCACCACCTCCAGGACAGGGATCCAGGGAAGCCTGCTTCTGATGACACTGTGTGTGCTCTGTGAGAAACAGACATGCTCTTAAGGGGATTGGCAGCGACTCTTGGGAAAGCATTTGTGTGTTATTGGAGGACTTAACATTCTGGAAATGGAGAATACCCAGGAGCTAAATAGTGAAAGCCGTTCACTGAGCATTCATTCGCTGAGTGTGAGGTGCTGTACTTAGCGATTCACGTAGATATTATCATCTAATCCTTACCACTTTAGGTGCTAGTATTGTACCCATTTTGCAGATAGAGAACAAAGAAAGTTAAACAATCTGCCCAAGGCCACGAGATCATCTGTAAGGGGTGGTACTTACAAGCCCTTGTCTAAACTGCATTCACCACTGGCACCTCATGAAAAAGGCGTTTGATTTTTTTTTTTCATAGCATAAAAGTGAATTTCCCTGTGAAGCTAAGATGTGCTTTTGAAAATACATGTTTTTACTTTTTATTTTTTGAAAAAATATTCTTTTAAAAAGTGAATTTCCAAGTCCATACGTGGTGGCTCAGAAGATGGGCGGATTACATGAGCTCAGAAGTTTGAGACCAGCCTGAGCAAGAGCTAGACCCCCGTCTGTAAAAGTAGCCAGGCTTTGTGGCAGGCGTCTGTAATCCCAGCTACTTGGGAGGCTGAGGCAAGAGAATTTCTTGAGCCCAGGAATTTGAGGTTGCTGTGAGCTATGATGTCACAGCACTCTCCATGGGTGACAAACACTTTGTCTCATAAAAAAAGAAAAAAGTGAATTTCCCTTTAAAGGTTTTGAAAGCTGTGTCCTACAAAGCCATACCATTTTCAAAACTAGATCGATGAAGGCGTATGCAATTTTTGTCATATAAATAAGTGTAGTTTTAAACAGATGCATGTTTTTAAAGGAAAGTTGGCTAGAAATTATTTTGTATCATCCGCTTGTGTATGTCCTGATAAATTTTCACTGAGATCTCAGCTGGGAAGCAGTGCGGTGTAATGCCTAGGGGCACAGGTTCTGGACTCAGATCCTAGTTGGGTGACCTTGGTCAAGCCACTTAACTTCTCTGTGCTCTAATTTTGTTATCTGTATAATGGAGATAATTACAGTATCTACTTTGTAGGGCTCTTGTGGAGTTTACTGGCTGACCATACTGGAGTGGGAAGACAGAATCTGGTTTATTTCTGCTGTGCATGGATTAGTTGTCACCATCAGCTCACCTTTCCTGGATGAGGGAAGCTTGTAGTAATTGCTTTGGGAGATGCCAGCAGACCTCTGGCTAGGGCAGGTGTTACTACCAATGTTGGTTCAGTAAGATATTATAAGAATTAGCAATGATTTTTTTTTTTCCTTCTACTGTCGTAGTATTTTCAGAATCCTGGCATGTTTTCCAATCAGGACAGTCCAGTAGCCTCCTAAGTATGAGATTTCTTCTCTAAATGAACTTTTTTTTGAGACAGAGTCTCATTCTATGCCCTGGATAGAGTGCCATGGCATCCTATCTCACAGCAATCTCTAACTCCTGGGCTCAAATGATCCTCTTGCTTCAGCCTCCTGAGTAGCTGGTATTACTATCCTCAGTAGTACCAGCTGCTCAGGAGGTAGCCACCGCACCCTGCCTCCTGAGTGAGCTAGTTTCTCACTCTTGCTCAGCCTGGTCTTGAACTCCTGAGCTCAGGCAATCTACTCTCCCAGAGTGCTAAAGCCACCACACTGGCCGGAATGAATCTTTTTAGGTATCTCCCTGCAGGAGTTTCCTTTTCCTAATTGTGCGATAGCTGTGGGCCTTTTCCATTCCCCAAGGACAGAGTTCCCTAACTGTAGGAATCGTGTCTTTTTTAATTTTCAATAAATGGAAGAATTAATGAAGGAGTGACTGAGGGATGACAAAGGTTCTTGAGGTTTCCTTTCTATTCTGCCTCACTCTTTTTTTTTTTTGAGACAGAGCCTCAAGCTGTCACCCTGAATAGAGCACTATGGCATCACAGCTCATAGCAACCTCCAATTCCTGGGCTCAAGCGAGTCTCCTGCCTCCGCCTCCCAAGTAGCTGGGACTATAGGCGCCCACTACAACGCCCGGCCATTTTTTGGTTGCAGCCGTCCTTGTTGTTTGGCGGGCCAGGCTGGATTCGAACCCACCAGCTCAGGTGTACGTGGCTGGCGCCCTAGCCCGCTGAGCCACAGGCGCCGAGCCTCTGCCTCACTCTTTGAACTCTTCCCTTTATGGATCTAATTCTAGCAGTCTTCACTGGAGCGTCTTATTTGGTTGGTCGAGTTTTTTTCCCATTAAGGTTTTTAGTCTTACCCTGGCAAGCATCCATGCTCTTCGATTCTGGATTGCAGTTTCTAATCATCTGACCCAGCGATCAGAAAATTGCAGTTTACCAGTACTCTGTTTTTTGCAGTTTTTGGCCGGGGCTGAGTTTGAACCTGCCTCCTTTGGCATATGGGGCCTTCGCCCTACTTCTTTGAGCCAAAGGCACTGCCCTTTTTTTTTTTGAGACAGACTCTTAAGCTGTCACCCCGGGTAGAGTGCTCTATTTATTTATTTAGAGACAGAGTCTCACTCTGTGGCCCTCGGTAGAGAGCAGTGGTGTCACAGCTCACAGCAACCTCCAGCTCTTGGGATTAGGCAATTCTCTTGCCTCATCGTCCCGAGTAGCTGGGACTACAGGCACCCACCACAACGTCTGGCTATTTTTGTTGTTGTTGTTGCAATTTGTCTGGGGCCTGATTTGAACCTGCCACCCTCGGTGTATGGGTTCGAAGCCCTCCTCACGGAGCCACAGGTGCCACCCTATACTGAATATTTAAACTCATCTCCCAAGTTTGAGTTTAGTGTTGTGAATCCTCAGCCTTGTCCGGGGAACCATGGAAGATGGAGAGAGACTAGCAGATAGATCTGTTATCACCAGATATATAAGCTACAGAGGGAGCTTTTAAACTTTCTACTCCTAGTACCAAAAAGGGCAAGAATTGTCTTTTTGGCCATTGGTTACCAAATACAGGGGAAAAGATTGGGGCCTAGAGCTGCTTCTGTTTTCATTATGAGGAGGATATATTCTAGGTGACCCCAACTTCTGATACGCTTATCTCCCTTAGGGTACAGACAACTTCATGATTAAAAATATCAATGGGGGCGGTGCCTGTAGCTCAGTGGGTAAGGCGCCGGCCACATACACCAAGGCTGGCAGATTTGAACTCGGCCTGGGCCTGCTAAACAACAATGACAACTGCAAAAAAAAAAAAACAAAACAACCTGGCGTTGTAGCAGGCACCTGTAGTCTTAGTTATTTGGGAGGCTGAGGCAAGAGAATTATTTAAGCCCAAGAGTCTGAGGTTGCTGTGAGTTGTGACACAACGCCCTCTACCCAGGATGACAGCTTGAGACTTTGTCTCAAAAAAAGAAAAAAGTCAAATCAGATCATTTTTTTTTTTTTTTGCAAAAACCTCATAGCGCTTTATTTCATCCAAACCTTCATCCAAAGATGTAAAAAGTGTTAAAAACATGTAGTTCTGACCTCCAGACACTAACCTCCAATTCTCATAGGCAGGTGGAAAGGGAGGGATGATCAGGATAAAAGTTCAGAGTTCTTCCCACCCCTAGAGAAAAGGGTAGCCCCAGCCGTGGCACACAACCAGAACACCAGGTCCCTACGGAGAACAGGCCCCTTTCCTAGCTCAGGCCCAAGTCCCTCAAACCAAACCCCATCCCAAACTGTCTTCAGAAGACAGAAACATTTAAAAATTCTTGAAACTTGTCTAGGAACATGGTGCATGGCGCGTGTAGCAGACAGCCGGCTGACCAAGGAGTGCTAGGGCTTGCCCCTGTGTTTTTTGGTAGGAAGGATGGGACACAACTCAGCTTCCTCTTCTTCACTCTCCTCTTCCTCAGAAATATCATGGCTTATAGTAACAATCTGGTGCTGCCCAGTGATCCGCACAGGACCAGAGCCTGACTTCAGGCGGAATGTTACAGGTGGTTGGAGCTGGAAGTCATCTAGGCTGAGCATGGGTTGGCAGGACAACTTGAGGTTGGCCACAGGCACTGCAATCTCCTGGTGGTCATGGTTCCGGGCCACAACTGCTACCAGACACTTGTCTTTGGCCCCCTCGGTCAGGCAGAGCATGGTCAATGCCAGCACGTGCTCCGCATCCTCCTCCTCCTCTACTTTGAAGGTGAAAGAGCGGGTATGGCCGGAAAGCTTACAGTTGAAGAAAAAACTGTCCATGGTAACTGGGGCCGGGACCTGCAGACCCCCGATGCCCTCAGCTTGGACTCGGCTTTCCTGACTGAAAAATGCCAAGGCGGCCATGCTGCAAGAGCGGTCTCCGGATCATTTATTAATCAGCACCTACTATGTGCGAAACATTCATGATAATGAGCACCACATGTTCCCAAGTGGACTCTGCTTGTAATTTTGACTTTCATCTTTTATCGCTATCAACTCAAATGATAAATACCTTGGATATCCATAATATTTATCTAGGCTCCAGTCTCTTTGGCTATCATGATGAACAGGTTTTAGTTCCTGCTCTTGAGAAAGCTCATAATCAAATTATGGTAAGACGTTATGATATAAGTGCTATAAATATAAAAATAAGTACAAAGTTCAGTGATGGCACCAAGGAGGGCAGAGACCAAAGACTCTGGCATGATAGAGCTGGGGAGCTTGAGGAACAGGGTGATCAGAATCTTGAAGTGGATGAATTTCCAGGTAGAGAAGGTGCAGGTTAGTCTGGACTTGGAAGTGCCAGAGAGTGTTTTGCCTAAGGAACTTCAAGTAGCTAGCTTGGTATGAAGGAGGCATGGGCCAAGGAGAGACGAACAATAGTCATTGGTCAATTAACACATACGTGCCTTGTTTTTGTCTAGCAAAGGACCTAGGCTGGCCCTTTGGTCTCTCCTTTTTTTTTTTGAGACAGCTTCAAGCTGTCACCTTGGATAGAGTGCTGTGGCATCATAGCTCACAGCAACCTCCAATTCCTGGGCTCAAGCGAGTCTCCTGCCTCCGCCTCCCAAGTAGGTGGGACCACAGGCGCCCGCCACAATGCCCGGCCATTTTTTGGTTGCAGGCGTCATTGTTGTTTGGCGGGCCCGGGCTGGATTCGAACCAACCAGCTCAGGTGTGCGTGGCTGGCGCCTTAGCCCATCGAGCCTCATTTTTTTCTGAGACAAAATCTGTGGTACTGGATAGAGTGCTGCGGTGTCAGCCTTGCTCACAGCAAACTCTTGGGCTCAGGAGATTCCCCTGCCTCAGCCTCCAAATAGCCTCCCACACCTGGCTAGTTTTTCTATTTTTAGTTGAGGTGGCGTCTCACTCCTGGTGGTCTTGAACTCCTGAGCTGAAGCAATCCACCTGCCTCGGCTTCCGTGAGTGCTAGCATTACAGGAGTGAGCCACAGCACCAGGCCCAGCCTGTTGTTTCTAACTGCCAGAGAGTATTTTGTGCCTCCATAGTCCACCAGTGATGGACAACCAGATTATTTCGACTCCCAGCCTCCAAATACAACACTGTGGTGAGCATTCTCATACCTTTCCCCTATGTACTGAAGAATAACTTATGGACAGGCCTTGGTCTAAGTTCCTCCGGGTGACTTTAGATGGAGGGGAAGGGATGAACCCCAGGATGGAGAAACCTAGGGTACCAAAGAACCACTGTTGGTTACTGTTGATCAGGGCCCCTTCATTAGGCTGTTCTTAATAGCCACTGTGGAAGAAGGAGGAGGCAGTCTTTCTGGGTTGTAGCCTATTAGCCCAGGGAGCTTGGAGGAGGTGGGTGGAGCAGTGATTGCTGGCTAAACAGCCTGAACCTGTTTTATTAATTTCTCAACATTGCAGGGAATTGTTAAAAGGGCGGGCAGTGATGTCCCCATGCAGCGTGGGTAGGGAGAGGTAAGAATATCCTTCAGTGGACTCTAGCCACTCTCTGTCTGAGGCTCTAATCCCCTCTAGAACAGTTCTAGACAACCTATGGGTGGTTCTTTGCTTCCCTTCAGGTTGATCTCAGGAAAGAGGAGATGGCTGCCAGTGTTCATTACCCATCTTTGACATTTTTTTTTTGAGATAGGGTCTTCTTGTACTGCCCAGGCTAGAGTGCTGTGGAGTGATCATAGCTTGCTGCAGCCTCAAACTCTTGGGCTTATCCTGAGTAGCTGGTACACACTACCAAGCTTGGTTGAATTTAAATTTTTTTTTTTTGTAGTGAAACTGCCTCATTATGTTGCCCAGGCTGGTCTCAAACTCCTGGCCTTAAGGGATCCTCTCTTCGTGACCTCCCCAAATGCTGGGATTATAGGTGTGACCCACTGCACCCTTATTTTCCATCTTCACAGTACTTGCAGAATATTCCTAGAATCCACTTCTCCCTCCATCCCTATTTTCACTATTTCTCTTCAAGCCTTTGTCAGCTCTTTCTTGGACTCTCGTAATAGCTTCGACCCATGCTCCCACCTCACCCCAGTTGTCTTGCAGCACAGGAGCCAGAGTGACGCCAAAGAAATTAAAGTGTATCAACAGCTGTCATCAAGTGAGAATTCACCACGTACATGTGTCAGGCATCAAGCTTACATTTCAGCAAACCTTGTGACAATTCTATAAAAATAGATTTTTTTTTTAGTTCCATTTGACAGAGCAGGTAAGTAACTTGCCTAGACAATCGGCTGGTAAGAGACAGAGCTGAGATAGTTTGATTCCGAAACCCAGACCTACTTCACTATTTTGGAAAGCTCACTGCATAGTGTTCAGGCTGAGACCTTTTGAGATTCCTCCCATCACCTGCACCAGTGATTTGAAAATTGGGAAAGTTCTTGGGGTTCCCTGGAGTCCTTCAGGGTTCACTGTGGGGGTCCAATGGGGAATAGGAGCTGATGGCTTTCTGGGCTGGCCTCCGGCACCCATCAGGGTATGTTGCTATTATCTGTTTTATAGTTGAGTTTCCATACAAAGCATTTATCTACAATAATGACAGTACTATCAAACAGGTAGCTTATAAATAAAAGCAATTTATTTCTTATGGTTCTGGAGGCTGAGAAGTTTGAGATGAAGGTGCCTGCAGGTCTGGTGTCTATGGAGGGCCTTTTACCTCGTGTGTAGACACTCATTTTCCTTTTTAAAAAATTTTTTTATTTTGAGACAGAGTCTTACTTGGTCATCCTTGGTAGAGTGCCATGGCATCTCAGCTAACAGCAACCTCAAACTTTTGGGCTCAAGTAATCTCATGCCTCACTCCCCCAAAGTAGCTGGGACTATAGGTGCCTATCACAACACCCAGCTATTTTTTAGAGACAGGGTCTCGCTCTGGCTCAGGCTGGTCTTGAACCCGTGAGTTCAGGCAATCCATCCATCCTGGCCTCCCAAATGCTGGGATTATAAGCATGAGCCACTGCTCTTGGCCTAGACAGTCATTTTCTTGCCATGTCCTCACATGGTGGAAGAATGAAGGAGCTCTCTGGAGTCCCATTTCTTTTTTTTTTTTGAGACAAGAGTCTCACTTTGTTGCCCTTTGTAGAATGCCTTGATGTCACAACTCACAGCAACCTCAAACTCTTGGGCTTAAACGTTTCTCTTGGCCTCAGCCTCCTAAGTAGCTGGGACTACAGGCACCTGCCACAACGCGTGGCTGTTTTCTTGTTGCAGTTGTCGTTGTTTAGCTGGCTGGGGCTGGGTTTCAACCTGACACCCTCAGTGTATGTGGCTGGCACTGTAACCACTGTGCTATGGGCGCTGTGCCTTGAGTCCCTTTTCCAAGAGCCCTAATACTGCTCTTAAAAACTCCACCCTCATGACCTAATCACCTTCCAAAGACCCTCTTAGTAACATGTCACGAGGGGTTTGGTTTCAACATATGAATTTCTTTTTTTTTTCCAACATATGAATTTCAAGGGGACACATTCAGTCTGTAGCAATGTTCTTTGGTAAAAGGGCTCTGCAGGTGAAAACAAGATTGAAAGCCACTGGTTACCAGTTAGCACTCAAGCTACTGCTTCTCCTTTCCCCTCCCCTCCCCCATCTCCTTCTTCCTCTTTTTTTTTTTCTTTTTTAGAGACGGAGTCTCACTTTGCCGCTCTCGGTAGAGTGCTGTGGGGTCACAGCTCACAGCAAACTCCAGCTCTTGGGTTTAGGAGAGTCTCTTGTCTCACCTTTTTCCTCTTTACTTGAACATAACTATTATTATTTTTTTAGTGGGTTTTTCATCATGGTAAAATATGCATAAGATTGACCATTTTAACCATTTTTCTGTGTTCCGTTCAGGGGCATTAAATACGTTTGCAATTCTGTATAACCATCAGCCACTATCCATGTCCAGAACTTGTTTATCGTTCCAAAGAGAAACTCAGTTCCTGGCGACTCTGCACGCCCTTCTCTCCCCATCTGTGACAACTGTCATTCTATTTTGTGTCTATGAACTTGATTTCTCCACATCTCTCATATAAGTGGACCATATGATACTTGTCTTTTGTGAGAGCTCAAGTTTCTGAGTTTGAAGGCCCTCCATCCCTGGACCACTCCTGTCTCCGGATTCCTCTCCAGGGATGTCCGTCTCTCACTGGTGCTTTGTCCAGCACTACCGACATGCCCGTGGTCCCCTTGTGCGTGTCCTGGCCCTGGTTCCCTGTGCGTGTCCTGGCCCTGGTTCCCTGTGCGTGTCCTGCCCCTGGTTCCCTGGTTCCCTGTGCGTGTCCTGGCCCTGGTTCCCTGTGCGTGTCCTGCCCCTGGTTCCCTGTATGTGTCCTGCCCCTGGTTCCCTATGCGTGTCCTGCCCCCACCTTAGCACCTGTGGTTTCCTCCTGGGATGCTTTGGCTGCCTAATCTCTTGTCATGGCTGCTTGAAGACTCTTTGTAGATGGCACACGTCTTTTACTTCTTTCTGTTCATTCTTTTTTTTGAGACAGAGGCGAAAGCTTTCCCCCTCAGTAGAGTTCTGTGGTGTCACAGCTCACAGCAACTCCAGACTCTTGGGCTTAAGTGATTCTCTTGCCTCAGCCTCCCAAGTGGCTGGGACTCTAGGCGCCCACCACAACGCCCAGCTATTTTTCTTGTTGCAGTTGTCATTGCTGTTTATCTGGCCTAGTCTGTGTTCAAACCCACCAGCCTTGGTGTATGTGGCTGGCGCCTTACCCACTGAGCTATGTGTACCGCCACTGTCCTTTCTTTCTTTCTTTCTTTTTTTTTTTTTTTAGAAAGAGCCTAAAGCTGTCACCCTGGATAGAGTGCTGTGGCAACACAGATCACAGCAACCTCAAATTCATGGGATCAAGTGAGTCTCTTGCCTCTGCCTCCCAAGTAGCTGAGACCACAGGTGCCCGCCACAATGCCCGGCCATTTTTTGGTTGTAGCTGTCATTGTTGTTTGGGGGGCCCGGGCTGGATTTGAACCCGCCACCTCAGGTGTATGTGGCTGGCGCCTTAGCCTATTGAGCCACAGGTGCCGATCCCCACTGTCCTTTCTTATACACATTTTAGGTTGGGTTTCTCTGTCTGTGTCTTCCAGGGACCTGTTCCTGTCTCACTCATCTTTGGACTTACAGTATTATAAACTTAAATATAATCATCACTTGCTTGGGAGAGTGCCTTGAGGGAAGAGATGGTAATTCATGTTACATTACGGCTGGCATGGAACTGACATAGTAGCAATTCTTCCCATTTTGGAGGTAGATTTGATTTCTAGAAATAGTAAAAACCTATTTGCAGCCAGATTTGGTAAATTAGATGTAAGAGTTAAAAGACTGAAATAAAATGAGGTTATTTATGAAGAGGAGCTTTCAGAGATGAAGGTAGCCGCGTCTGCGAAAGAAGCAAATTGGCTGTACAGGAAAGTACTTGTGTTTGTAAGTTTTGGTAATTTTATTAAAAAGCTACAGGAACTACCTTATGGGCTGGGCGAGGTGGCTCACGCATGCTATCCTAGCATTCTGGGAGGCTGAGGTAGGTGGATTGCTTGAGCTCAGGTCGCTTGAGCGACCAGCCTGAGCAAGAGTGAGACTATCTCTTAAAACCCCAAAAAAACATATAGTCTTAGTACTCTGGGAGGCTGAGGTGGATGGATTGCCTGAACTCACAGGTTTGAGACCAGCCTGAGCAAAGAATGAGACCCTGTCTCTAAAAATAGCTTGGTGTTGTGGCAGGTGCCTGTAGTCTCAGCTACTTGGGAAGCTTAGGCAAGAGATTCACTTGAGCCCAAGAGTTGGAGGTTGCTGTGAGCTGTGACACCAGGGCACTCTACCAAGGGTGACCACCTGAGACTGTGTCTCAAAAAAGAAAAATCCTGGCTTGTGGGTGCCTGTGGTCCCAGCTACTCGGGAGACTGAGGGAAGAGGATCGCTCTCTTGAGCCCAAGAGTTTGAGGTTGCTGTGAGCTATGAGGTGACAAAGTGAGACTCTGTCTCAAAAAAGACAAAAAAAAAGGAACTTTCTTATATTACTATTTACTGAGGATCATCAGGAAGAACTAACTTCACATAGTTTAGTTTTCCAGATCCTTATAAAACTCATTCATTTTTAAACATTAAAATTTACTTTTTTGGCGGCGGGCTAGAAAGCTAAGGCCTTCACAGACTTGGAAGCCCATAGCTTGGGGACAGGATGAGGAGTCAGTAGTGATGAGGTCCTATAAGAGGGAAGGACACTAAGTAGCCGGTGGGAAGTTGGGCCGGGCCGTTGTGCCTGGGAGAAGGGGATGAGGAATGAGAAAGCGGTGGCGGCACCCCCTCAGGTGACTGTCCCACCCAGTGAGTTGAATGTAGTGGCCGGAGAGGCACTTGGCAGCCCGCATGGGCACCCCTGGGTTTCCTTCGGGGAAACAGGAGCAAGATCCAGACTCCAGCGAGAGAAAACAGGTGGGAGATCTCCACTCTAGTTGCTTCAGTGCAATGCCCATCGTATCATTTACTCTTTCAAGCGATGGGAGATCCAGAAAACATAGAAGATGCGTATGTTGCTGTTACTCATCCAAAGAATGCTTGCTAGTTTCAACTCTCGGGAATACAGAACTAAGTCATATGAAATTTTGTTGCATGAAGTTCCCATTGAAGGACAGAAAAAAAAGAGAAAGAAAGTTTTGTTGGAAACTAAACTTCAAGGCAATGGTGAAATATCACAAGGCATCCTGGGTTATGTAGTAGAAACCACCCAACCGATTTCTCCTGCAAACCAAGGTATCAGAGGAAAACGAGTGGTACTAAAGAAAAAATTTCCTCTGGGTGGAGAGAAGACAGGGAGAGAAGCAGCATTATTTATTGTTCCATCAGTTGTCAAAGGTAGATCAAGTGGTAATAAACCTATACTTTGGGCTAGGAGCTCCGGACTACTCTAAAATCCAAATTCCCAAACAGGAAAAATGGCAGAGAAGAATGAGCAGTGTCACAGAAGACAAGGAACAAAAATGGGTAGCTGATATTTCTCTCCACCAAAGTGCCTGTGAAGGAGACTCGGAATTGCTAAGCCGTCGTCTCAATGAGAGATTTTCAGTCAACCGATCAGATATTGTCCACTGGGCGCCCATTCATTATGTGTGCTGGTATGGAAAAGTTGAGGCCACTTGCATGTTGTTGGAGAAGGGAAAGTGTAATCCAAACCTTTTCTGCTCTTCATTTTGCTGCTGGAGGAGGACATGCAGAGTACTCATTGTCCTAAACCATCCAGAAGTTGGCAGACACATAACAGACCAACAGGGAAGATCTCCATTAAATATTTGTGAGGAAAACAAACAAAATAACTGGGAAGAAGCTGCAAAATCATTGATGGAAGCTATCAACAAACCATATGAAAAAGTTCAAATATACAGAATGGGTGGATTATACTGTTCTGTTGAATTGAAGCCTGGAAATAATACCACAGCACAGCAAATAATGGAAGGAATGGCTCTGTCCCTGTGGCTCAACAGGCTAAGACGCCAGCCACGTACACCTGAGCTGGCGGGTTTGAATCCAACCCTGGCCCGCCAAACAACACTGACGGCTGCAACCAAAGAATGGCCGGGCGTTTCAGCTACTTGGGAGGCAGAGGCAAGAGACTCGCTTGAGCCCAGGAATTGGAGGTTGCTGTGAGCTGGAATGCAACAGCACTCTATCCAGGGTGACAGCTTGAGGCTCTGTCTCAAAAAACAAACAAGCAAACAAAAAAAAAATGGAAGGAATGCGTCTCTCAAGAAACCTAGCAATATTTTACTATTTGGATTTGTTCAGAAAACCTCAACCTTCAACTCAAACCATATCATAAGCCTTTGCAACATGTTCGTGACTGACCAGAAATACTTGCTAAATTGACTAATTTGGATCCCCAAAGGGAAACACCTCAGCTTTTCCTAAGAAGGCATGTGAGACTTCCTTTGGAAGTTGAAAAAAAGGTTTGTTTGGAAATCTTATTTACAGTAATTGAATACACAGACACTGCTGAATTTCTATTGTAGGCACTAGAAGCAGAAAAAAAAATTTACTTTTTTTTTTTTGAGACAGAATCTTACTCTGTCACCCTGGGTAGAGTGCCATGGCATGGCATCATATCTCACAGCAACCTCAAACTTTTGGGCTTAAGAGATCGATCCTTTTGCCTCAATTTTTTTTTTCTTATTTTTAGTAGAGACTGGGTCTCAGTCTTTCTCGCGATAGTTTCGAACTCCTAAGCTCAAGCAATACCACCTGCCTCAGTCTCCCAGAGAGCTAGGGTATGAGCCACTGTGCCAAGTCTAAAATTCACTTTCAGACCTGGCTGAGGTTTGGTGATGTGGCTCATACCTGTAATCATAGAACTTTAAGAGGATGAGGCAGGAGGATTGCATGAGGTCAGGAGTTCAAGATTAGCCTAGGGAACATAATGAGACCCTCTTCTCTACAAAATTCTTTACAAAAATTTGTAAACTCTACAAAATTTAGCCCAGAGGGTGGTGTGTGCCTATAGTACCACCTACTCCAGGAGGCTAAGGCAGGAGGATCTCTTGAGCCTAGGAGTTTGAGATTGCAGTGAGCTATGATGATGCCACTGCACCCTAGCCTGGGCAACAGAGAGGCAGAGAGATACCGTGTTTCCAAAAAAAAACAAAACAGTTCAATTGAATGACACCATTTATATAATGGATTACTCACTTATTCATAATTTTTGCCAGCAGTTCTTCAATGTTTAATGGGTTTGTACTGAACAACTCTCTAGGGTAGGCCAACCCATTTTATTACTTAGTGGGTCCATTTGTAACCAATCCTGGAGATTTTGCTAAGAAAAAAATAAAATGTTATTTAACATTTGTGACATTTAAAACAAACATGAGACTGCTCTTATTTTAATAAACAAATTGCATTCAACAGCATATGTGTAGCACGTTTTCTTTGTGATGCAAGATTATCATTACAACTTTAATAAGTGTCCCGAGTGGCTGCAATATGTTCAGGGGCATTGAAGTGAATTATTTGTCTTTTTTTTTTCCTGACTTTTTTCTTTCAGGTTGTCATATGTGATTTTTTTTGTGTGTTACCAAGCATACCGCTGGAATGCTGTATTCTTTCTAAATTATGATATCGTTTTCTTTTTTGTTTTTGAGAGAGTGTCACTTTATTGCCTTGGGTAGAGTACCATGGCATCCCGGCTCATAGCAACGTCAAACTCTTAGGCTTGAGCAATTCTCTTGCCTCAGCTTCCCAAGTAACTGGGACTACAGGTGCCTGCTTCAGTGCCCATCTATCTTTAGAGATGAGATCTTGCTCTGGCTCAGGCTGGTCTTGAAACTGTGAGCTCAGGCAATCCACCCATCTCGGCCTCCCAGAATGATGAGATTACAGGCGTGAGCGACTGTGTTGGGCCCTAAATTATGATTTTTAACCTGTCAACACTGTAGAATTAAGATAACACTGTTTCTTACAACTGCTCGTAGTGAAAGTATAAATAGGTCCTAAATAAAGATCTGAATGGTTTTTGTTTTAATAAAGTACAAAAGCTTTTAGTCCACAGATTTTATAACCTTAATTTGGTTGGTTACAGGAGTATGTTGATTAAAGTCATCAGACAAGCATTATGTCAAGAAACTCGGTTATTTATGCTAATGATACAAAGAGAAATTTTATAAAAATATCACAGTTAAGTTTAAAACTTTTGGCTCAACGCCTGTGGCTCAAGCGGCTAAGGCGCCAGCCACATACACCTGAGCTGGCGGGTTCGAATCCAGCCCTGGCCCACCAAACAACAATGACGGGTGCAACAAAAAATAGCTGGGCGTTGTGGCGGGTGCCTGTAGTGCCAGGTACTCGGGAGGTGGAAGCAGGAGAATCGCTTGAGCTCAGGAGTACGAGGTTGCTGTGAGCTGTGACGTCACAGCACTCCATCCAGGGTAACAGCTTGAGGGTCTGTCTCAAAAAAAAAAAAAGTTTAAAACTTCCGTCTACTCATTTCTTAAAAACCAGAGTATTTAAGGAACAAATGGATTCAGTTTCTTCAGTCCAGCAAGTCCTTACTGAGTGCTGGTGGCTATTTTGTGGGGCGCAGTGGATCTTTCCAGAGAGTTATAGGGACCTTCCCGTCTCAGAGGAGCTTAGGAGATAATTGGGGAGAACAGCATTTCCTAAGCTTTTCTCATGTGAGAGTTAAAAAGTGATACAGGCCAACCCTTGCTGAGTGAGGCATACTCTGTGCACTTGGTTACCTCACAGTGGTAACTGAGAGGGGACCTCACAGTGAATTCACTCATGGAACCCTTAAAATCAGTTTCTGAAGTATTATAGGCAATCCCCAAGTTACAAATATCTGAGTGGTGTACAACTCGCACCTACGAACTGGAGCTATTATAGTAAGTCCCCGAGTTACAAACACGTTAACTGGTATATGACTCACACTTAATTAAATGTGCCTATTACAGTTTACATCCAAAATCCAGCCGGCTGCTGTACCTCACTGATTAGTGCTCTGGCCCTGCACACCAGACATGGTCAATTCAAGCCTCTCCTGGGCCTGATAACGACAATTTAAAAAACAAAGAAATTCAACATACGTACACAGTCCACATAAAAACAAACCTACGGAACCTATCTCATTTGTAACCAGGGACTGCTTGTACTGTCATGGCCCAACCCATTTGATATATGTGGAAGTTTAGGTGCGGATTTTAAGTAATTTCCCTAACAGGAAAGCAACAGAGGCTGAGGCGTGGGTGTGGGAATTGCTTGAGCTCAGGAGTTCGAGAGCAGCTTGAACAACAGCGAGACCCCATCTCTTAAAAAAAACTAACCAGGTGTTATCGTGGGGCCCACAGCCCTGCTGCTTGGGAGGCTGAGGCAAGAGAATCACTTGAGCCCAAGAGTTTGAGATTGCTGTGAGCTGTGACGCCACGCCACTCTAGGGACACACACACACACACACACACACACACAGGAATACAACTAGGCTTCCTCCCACCAGTCTGGCCCCAGAGCTTTTGCACTTAGCTGTGGTGCTGCTATCCTGCCGCTTGTGGGAGGACAGCAAACAGAAAACACAAGCCTTGAGCAGTCTGCCTCTGGGCTTCCCCTGGGCTATTTTTATCTCACAGGGGGCCAGAGAGTACAGAACAGAGCTTTTCAACCATTTTTTTATGTCATGGCACACTTGAACCTATAGTTAAACTTCCATAGATCACTTAAATTATGTTGATTGAAAAAAAGAGTTATAAAAAGAAGTTCCAAGTGTTTTGAAATGCTTTTGAAAGTAATTTAATTAATGATCTTTAGGTGTGCTGTGAATTTTTTTTTTTTTTCTGCGAAACATTTTAAAGATCCTCTCACAGCACACAGGCTGAAAATTGCTAGTATAGAAAGTCACAGGATAAATACAGCATCTTCCTGGAGTATCATTTATATTTTAGATTCTAGTTGCATGGACGTGGGTAAGTTGTAATTCCTGGCTCTCCACATGCTCTGATTATGGGCCCATGGATTGCTCAATTGTTTTATTTATTTATTTATTAATTTTTTTAGAAGGCCTTACTCAAAAAATAGTGTAGTGGCATCATCATAGATCACTGTAACCTCAAACACCCGGGCTCAAGCAATCCTCGTGGTTCTGCCACCTGAGTAGCTGGGACTATAGGCATGTACCACCACACCTACTGCTTCTACTTTTTTTTTTTTGTAGAGACATGGTCTCACTTTATCGCCCTCGGTAGAGTGCCGTGGCACCACACAGCTCGCAGCAACCTCCAACTCCTAGGCTTAGGCGATTCTCTTACCTCAGCCTCCCGAGTAGCTGAGACTACAGGAGCCCACCACAACACCTGGCTATTTTTTTGTTTTTGCAGTTGGACTGAGGCCGGGTTTGAACCTGCCACCTTTGGTATATGGGGCCAGTGCCCTACTCGATGAGCCACAGGCTCCGCCCTATTTTTTTTCTACTTTTTATAGAGATGCTATGTTACTCAGGCTGGTCTTGAACTCTTGGCCTCAAGTCATCCTCCTGCCTCCGCCTCCCAGAGTGCTAGGATTATAGGTATGGGCCGCCAGGCCTGAATGCAATTGATTTGTTTAGTGGAATAATTTCCATAGTCCCACCACTAGTCCTACAACTAAAATTTGCATATACTTAGCAAATTCTAAGTTACCCTCTCTTCCATCTTCCTCTTCCCCAGCCAAAAATAATGATCATCTGGATCTTTTTTTTTTTAAGACAGAGCCTCAAGCTGTCACCCTGGATAGAGTGCTGTAGTGTCACAGCTCACAGCAACCTCCAATTCCTGGGCTCAAGCGAGTCTCCTGCCTCCGCCTCCCAAGTAGCTGGGACCACAGGCGCCCGCCACAACGCCCGGCCATTTTTTGGTTGAAGCCGTCATTGTTGTTTGGCGGGCCCAGGCTGGATTTGAACCTGCCAGCTCAGGTGTACGTGGCTGGCGCCTTAGCCTGTTGAGCCACAGGCACCGAGCCTGGATCTTTTTTCTTTCACTATTCCTTTGCTGTCATTTTAACATAGTTTTCTACCTCTATATGTAATCTGTTGAGATTTATTTCCCCTATATCGCATTACTAAGATTAATCCATATTGTTGCCTGATGCTGTAGAACACTCACTTTGACTTTAGGTGGAGTATAATAATACTCTTTCCTTTCATTATGCCACACTTCATTCATGCTGTTGAGGGGCCTGTGGGTTTTTTCTCATGTTTTTTGCTGTTATAAACATTTAGGAACATTTTTCTACAGATTTCCTGTTAATCATGTGTTAAGATTTTCATTCGCACACAAATGTCTAGGAGACGAATTGTTGGTTTGCAGGGTATGTTAGTTTAAACTTCATAAACTATAAGATCAAACTCTTTTCCAAAGTGGTTCTATCAATTTATACTTCCACCACCTGTGTATGAGAAATCTGAAACATCTTTTCTAACGTTTGGTATTGTCATATTCTTAGATTTTTGACAGCTAAATGAATGTAAAAGACCATCTCTTAATTCGTACATGGTGGGTCACTGATGAAGTTGGATCTCTGTGCATGTGTTTTGGCCTTACGTGTTTCCACGTCTGTGAACACTGCCATTCTGTGAAATATCCATCTTTTCCACATTATTTTTATATTACACAGATTGCTGTACACACGTTGCAATTGACATGGATTTAAAAGATAACCACATGAAAGTTGAGAAAATTTGGGCTTTCACTGGGTTCTCTCTAATGCTCGTTTTTTACTTGTCTGAAAGTAGAAGTAAGTTGGGGTGGAGCCTGTGGCTCAGTGAGTAGGGCGCTGGCCCCATATATCCAGGATGGCGGGTTTGAGCCCTGCCCTGGCCAAACTGCAACAAAAAAAATAGCCGGGCGTTGTGGCAGGCGCCTGTGGTCCCAGCTACTTGGAAGGCTGAGGCCAGAGAATTGCCTAAGCCCAGGAGTTGGAGGTTGCTGTGAGCTGTGATGCCACAGAGGGCGATAAAATGAGACTCTATTTCTTAAAAAAAAAAAAAAAAAAAAGGAAAAAAGAAAGTAGAAGTTGAAAAATTTGAGGGTATAGAGTTGGCTGGATTAAAGCAGGAGCAGTTGAAGCTGATTAAGGGGAGGACTGTGAGGCAGTGTCTCTGGTTTGAGGCCTGGAAGGTGTTGAAGGACTGGAAATGGTAGTGTGACTCACAGGAAATCTCCAACGCCTCCGTTTCCTTTGCTGGGCTGGGGCCTGGGAGCTTTCTAGACCAGGCTTGGATTCCTGTTTTTTTTCTGCTGCCTAGTTGCTGTGTGGTGAATATCTGAGGTCACTTGTTAGAGAAATATAGCTCACCACTGGCTAGATCTATTAAAAAAGAAAAAAAAAAAGATGATTCATTCCTTTCCAGAATCCAGGAGGTTTGGGCTGCCAAACCGCACCAGGATTCTCTGGGTGCCTCTTTACTTGTGCTGTGCCTCCTTGGTTGGCTTCATTCATCTAACTGCAGCCCAGCTGATTATCTTCACCCAGTGATCTCATTTGACAGTTTAAACCACACAAAGCCCAAGCCAAAAAACCCTCAAGTTTGGAAAACTTTTTGTTCCGGTAATCTGCTGGAGGCAAATTTAGATTTTACAATAGTTACAGAAAATAGTCCTTCAGAACTTTCTATTCAGCCTCCAGGGCAGGCAGTAAAATTTTCTGGGATGTGGCTCTTTGGCTGCCTGTTGAGAGCAGGATTAGTCTGTGCTCTGTTCCTGCGCCAGACCGGGATGGGCAGAGGGGAGGCTCTCGTGTGTCTATCTCAAGGACAGACACTCTTGTAATCGAGATTCTTGAAACAACGGTGCATTTACTACACAGTGCTAGTCCCAGGCTTTCTCATCCTGCTCTTCTCCCACCCCCGCACCACCGGCTCGGGGGGGGGGGGGGGGGGGGGGGGGGGGGGGGGGGGGGGGGGGGGGGGGGGGGGGGGGGGGGGGGGGGGGGGGGCGGGGCGCGGGGGGGGGGGGGGGGGGGGGGGGGCGGGGCGGGCGGGGCGGGGGGGGGGGGGGGGGGGGGTGGGGGGGTGGGGGGAGTAGGGGGGGGGGGGGGGGGGGGGGGGGGGGGGGCGGGTGGGGGAGGGGGTGGGGGGGGGGGAGAGGGGGGGGCTGGGGGGGGGGGAC
>CAUYON010077541.1:0-13827 GCA_963573935.1 Arctocebus calabarensis | reverse complement strand
TGACAAAGTGAGATTATCTCAAAAAAAAAGTAATGAAATTAGATTAAGTAATTATCAGACACAAACCTAATTTTCTTTTATATTTAATAGTTCATCTTTATATTGTTTTTTAAAGAATAATTCCTGTTTAATCTCAGAGTTTACACACCACAAATATTTAAATAGTATTATCAAGTTCCTTTTCTAACCCACCACATCAGTTAGAATGTGCCTAATGCAGTGCAGCACTAAATGTGTGTTTGGTTGGATTAAGCTGCAGAGTTAGGAGGAAGACCAGCCTCCACTTAAATTTTCCCTTCAAGCTATTTAAACAAAACTGAGCTTAAAAAGAAATTCTTAAAATCTTAAATCACACACTCAAAAAAATTGGGATTTCAACACTAGATTTAGTTTTGTCTTCCTTTTTCATGCATCTGCATTTCATGTTAGGATAGGCAATGTTATTAAAATGTTCAATAGCTTTATATACTGATTTTCCAAAGATAAGTAATATTTCTTCTGTAACTCTCTCCTGTCTGTTCAACTCTAGAGATACAAAAGTAGCAGAAATTGGCCAAGGGTGGTGAGTCACACCTGAAATCCTAACACTCTGGGAAGCTCAGGCAGGTGGATTGCTTGAGCTCAAGAGTTCGAGACCAGCCTGACCAAGAGCAAGATCCCATCTCTACTAAAAATAGAAAAATAGTAGCTAGGCATCGTAGCACACACCTGTAGTCCCAGCCACTTGGGAGACCAAGGCAAGAGGATTGCTCAAGCCCAAGAGTTTGGGGTTGCTGTGAGCTATGATGCCACTACATTCTACCTAGGGCAACAGAGTGACACTCTGTCTCAAAAAAAAAAAAAAAATGTAGCAGAAATTGGTTTTACCAGTTAGTATCCAACGTAGAGTTACAGTAGCAGCAATAAGAACAACAAGCGCAGTAGTAGTAACCAGAGCTAAAAGCATTTGCTGAGTGTTTCTGTGGTGCCAAGTGCTATGCCCGCTGCATGTCTAATCTCATTTACTTCTTTAAGTAGTGTGTGGTGGGGGGAAAGTATCCACATGCCTGAGGTCATACAGCAGCAAGGGTGGGGGGACACTGGGATTCAGATACAGGCACTCTGACTCACCTTGTGTGGGTTGGCCATCCTTAAACTTTTTCAGGTTACACCAAGGAAGCTTTTTGCTTTGGCAATATGTACGTCCATGTTCCACTGTATTTTTTGCCCTTGCTTTTTTATAATTTTTGATAACTGAGTTGCCTTGTCAGGAGTACACTGCTACTCAAAGATGGTATTGTTGAGTTCTCAGAGTAAGATACCATGAAGACCTGAGAGGTGGCATGTGCTAACTAGAAATGATAAAATAGCAATTGTTTTACACACAATGAAATGATTTTATAGCAAAATAAGATTCACTGAATGTGAATGCATGATTGCGTGAATGCAGAGCGAAATTTGGAATTTTAAAACACATTCATTGGCAGAAACCTTCCTTTCTTCCACAGTATAATAGGAATAATTGAGCAAAGTATGTCCTGGAATCAGAGTTAGAATTTAGTAGCTCTCAGATTACGACATAGTTTCATTAATAGAGGTAAATGGTGACCCAGCATAATGGCCAAGTAAATAGAATACTTAATCTTTGGCTTATTCAGATATTTACCCAGCATAGCCTCTGAAATAGCTGAGAGCTTTTTGGAAGAAAGAAATGGAAGCAAGCACCTGCGTTCTCAGGCTAAGGCCTCCCTTTTGAAAGCACTGATTTTTTAAGAGGGTGTGTGCATGTTTAATATGTGGGTGTGTTTGTTTAAGAAAGACATTGAGCTTCAAAAGGCAACATGTTTTCTAACCCATAAATATAATTGTAAATGGAATTGCTAAATCTGACAATGAAATTAAAATAAACTAATGTGTAAACAGCAGATATGTGGGGCTGTTCTTACTGAAAACTTTGGTCCAATACAAGTTCAGAGGCTGTACATCTGTCCCCTCAGTAACTGCACGGAGATCCAGCCTCATGTGTGAGGGTGACAGATACTAACCCACCCCCGGGAGCAGCAGAGTTTTTTTCAGTTCAAAGGAAAAGAGGAATTTCACTTTCTGGCCAATAGACTGATTTTTCCCAAGAACTGATTGAAGATAGTGGGAATCCACCTTTAGAAAAGGGTGTGGGTAACCACAGCCGAGTAGCAGAGAAAGACTTCAAAGTGGAGCGGGTGAGCCATACAGTTGCCCCAGGCTTGGGAGAGACAGGTCTGGAATGAGGATTCTGATCTCATAGAATTCACTCAGGATTTTTCAAACTGCCAGGCTAGGCTTTGTAGCTGTAATTCTCAGTCTGAGCTGAATTTGGCACTTACAATTATTTCAGAAATAAATAGCCATGAACTGTTACCATGTGTCTTCAGAATTGGTAGCAGTAGTGGGAATGCTCAGACCCCTATCCACTCACTCCCAAATCTCTGCAGGTACATCCAAGTTCTCACTGTGTTCAGTGACAGGACAGTAACACAGGCAGCTGCACAGCGGGGCCAGGCAAAGGCACCTTCTTAGTACTTTTGATATCTTCTTTTTCTTAAACTGTGGTAAAATATACAGTTTACCATTTTGGCCACTTTTAAATGTATAGTCACAGTTCCAGGGTGTTTTCAGTGCAGTGCACTACGAGGGGTGTGGCTGTCATTTTCCATTTTCCCAATTTCCCCATCATCCCAGTGACGACCCTCCCGTCACAGCTGCCAGCAGGTAGAAAAATAGACCAGTTTTTAGTTTTTATCCTTTGTTTGTTTCCTTTAGTAGACAAACAGTTATCTAATGAAAAGGTCCAAAAAAGTAAACCAAGCAGTGACTCATAAACTGGATAATCGCTTGTAGTTTATAACTGTTGTGAGTTTTATGATAGTGTCCTAAATAATTAACCATAGACCAGAGTTTTGGAATCCAACTTGGGCAGAAACAGTGAGCAACCCCATCCTTCAACTCTTGAACTGGGAAGTAGATTTTCATAAATCTCTGTGTCTGATGTTATTATCGCAAGTCATGGGACGTTTCTGTGTGTTACACCTATATCTTATTTAATCCTTAAAATAGTCTAGCAAAGATGACATTATGCCAATTTTATGAACTTTAAACATTATGCTAAACTCCAATATTTTGCCTTTACTCAGATTGCCCCTAGCAGTTAAGTGACAGGTCTGAACTCCTATAACCAGGTAGTTAAGCCAACCAGTTGCTTACCATGTATTGCTTTCTTTAGAACCACCCAAAGGTTGATTTAGAAAGAATTTATTTTTTCTCTCTGTTTCTTCTTAGCATTCCTTCAAAAGAAAACTTTTATATCGTTGTAAGAGGAGAATTAGATTTACTCTGTAAGTTATAGAATGTAGACAAGATAATGTTCCTTTCAGCTGAATTTCAAACCTCCACAGAGCTCCCCAGGCTGTCCATAGACTCGCAGGGCAGTTACTCTGCTGGTTTTCAAAGCTTGGTCTGTTGTCCCAGTAGGGGATCTCCCAGGACATTCCAGTTTTGAAACCTGAGGCTCTTCTTATTTGATGAGACTGTCTCCTAAATGAGTGAAACCACTGGCCTTAAATAGAATGCTGGCTGATAGAACTTAATTTATTAACTTAAACTGAGTCCAGTGCAGTGGCTGTAATGCAAGGCTTTGTTCGGCTTTTGGCCATGGTGAGCTGTTTGTCCTGGGCCATCTTTGCTTCGGGACTGCATCCACCTGGCCCCCAAATGCAGAGCAGAGCACACAGGGCCTCCTTTCTCCATGAACTTCTCTTGTACCCTTGAAACACACAAGCAGAGGTGTTTCCTTTCCTCTCCCCACAAAGGAAAGAGCCAGCATCAGTAGGACCCAGACGTCAGGGCAGGCCCTGTCTGCCTCTCCTTGTCCCCCTCACACTTCCATCCACACCCTGGCTGGGCTCTGTTGCAGGGAGATACTTCTTCCCTCTTTAGCGAAGAATACCTTACTTCCCCAGTGAACCCGAGAAGGAGAATCCTATAGAGAATCCTATATCACCTGTACTTCGTGAATCAGAAGAAAGACAATAATCATTTAAATGGGGGGAAAACCCTGCTTCTAGTGAAAACCACCACTGGATCTCGATCAAACAAAAACTCCAATGTTCCTAGACATCATTTAATCTCTTTTAATAACTTGTGAATTAATTTTTTTTTTAATTCTATTTCTTTTCAAGAGAATCCTCTTGAAAGAAATAGAACCAACTCTGGCTTACCATAGCAGAAAAAGAATTTTTTTAGAATATGGAGAAGGCCACAGAATCAAAGGGAGAAGTCAGGACAGGGCCTGGGAAGAGCCCAGGGGGTCTAGGCAGAGGGAACTGGTGAGTTGTGCGGGTGCTGGTGCCAGAGTGGGTCAGTTGCAGTCATCCCCAGACCTCGTCCATTCTGTTAAGACTCCAGTTCCTTGAACATAGCTGGCCACTCTTGCTGGGTGAGAGAAGGCCAGGAGGACACACTGGTGGACAGTCCTGTGGAGCTCTGCTCACTGGCCACTGCAGCACTGCTCCTCCAGGGGACTGTTGACATGGGTGATGACATGGTTCCAGAGACCTACCAGTAGAACTCCTTCAGTAATAATGAAAGCTGTCCTGGGATCTCGCCAGATGTCACCTGAGTGACAAAATCACCTTTATTTGAGGACTTCTTCTCTAAAGCAGAACCTTTTCTCTAACCAGAGGGAAAGTGGGTGCTGGCTGGCAAAATAAGCAGGCGCCGTCTCCCCTGTGGCCCCGTTGGCCTGTTCTTGCCCCTGGTTGTCACCTAGTCTCCAGTCTGTGGGCTGACCAGCCCCATGTGGCTCTGCCTCTCAGAAAGACTCTGTCTGCCCCTCAAATGCCCCTTCCCAGGCTGTACCCATCACGCCCTCCACCCCACCCCTGCACTCGCACCACATGACTAATACATATTTTCTGTCTAGGTCCCTGAGAATAGAAATTGTGTCTCGCCATCCCTGTGTGCCTGCTGTCTGCACCACACAGTGCCAGCCTGTGGGTGCTCAGAGCATTTGACTTATAATAAATGCACAGGCAGACTTTTAGTCTGAAGTGGAATGAGGAGCAGTCATGTCCCTGCTTGATGTCACATTGCAGGGAGCCTGACATTTGGGCAGAGATGTTCATGTTCGAGCCCAAATGTCAAGGAACAAGCCTGTGGGGAGTCAGGACCTAAGCAGCCCCTCCACCTTGCTGCTGAGAAACACCCTGTGGAGACCCCACTCTAGCAGGACTCAGGACTTTCCCGCAGACTCTAGCGCCATGCTGACTTCCTGGTGCTGTCTCTGCATAGGTGGCTCCTTGTAGGTGCCCCCTGGGCTCCTGCTTGACTGAGGATTGATTATCATTCTCAAGCTCAGAAAGTCACGATGGTTTTATGGACGGAGCTGCTTAGCTACGTTTCAGAGCTTTCCTTATAAGAGTCAATAGTTGATTGACATAAAGCTCTGTTTTTTAGGGTATTTCTAGAAATGAAAATATACCTTGCCTTTTAATCTTTCAAATACAAATTCTACTCTAACCTCCAAAGGGTACCTCACACCTGGGAGGCTCCTTGACCAAGGCCAGAGCCCTGGACTATACTCAGTTCCATGTCTATGCTCTGCCCCGTTCTAGCCTTGTTCTAGCCATGACCATTTTCATGTCAAATCCACTTAGCCATTTTAGGTGCTTTTTCTGCCAGCTGTTTCCCTACTCTTATCATAACTTTGAATAGTGCCCCAAACAAATTGTAGTTATGCATGAGATGATCATGTTTTCATTTCAGCTGAGAAACAAATAGTTTTTGGTGTAATTAACTCTCTTGCTCAATATTTTTCAAGTTTTAGTTGCCAGTTGAAAGAAACTGCATCTCTCTTTGGGCTTCATAAGTTTCTCCAGGTCCATCTGAGCGGAGACCTGCAGCAGTCGGCAGGGGGGCTTGGTCAGACACAGATCTCTGCACCCACCCCAGTTTGTGATTCAGGAGGTCTGGGATAGGGATCAAGAATTTGCACTTTTAACAGCTTCCCAGGTAACACCAGTGATACTGATCTGTATTTTTGAGCCACTGGGTCATAGTTTCTATAAGATGGAGTCTCGTTGATTTTTGTATGTGCTGTTTTCCTAATAAAAAGTAGAAGGCAGCTCGGCGCCTGTGGCTTAACAGGCTAAGGCACCAGCCACGTACACCTGAGCTGGCGGGTTCGAATCCAGCCGGGGCCTGCCAAACAACAATGACGGCTGCAACCAAAAAATGGCCAGGCGTTCTGGTGGGTGCCTGTAGTTCCAGCTACTTGAGAGGCAGAGCAAAGAGACTCACTTGAGCCCAGGAATTGGAGGTTGCTGTGAGCTGTGATGCCAGAGCACTCTATCCAGGGTGACAGCTTGAGGCTCTGTCTCAAAAAAAAAAAGAAGTAGAAGGCGATGGGTAAATACCCACCCAGTTGGTTCATTGCACAGGTACATTGCACCAGGAAGTCAGCATGGCGCTAGAGTCTGCGGGAAGGTCGTGAGTCCTGCTAGAGTGGGGTCTCCACAGGGTGGTTCTCAGCAGAAAGGTGGTTGGGGCTGCTTAGGTCCTGACTCCCCACAGGCTTGTTCCTTGACATTTGGGCTCTAACATGAACATCTCTGCCTGAATGTCACCTTTCTGGATGAAGGGCACACCTATAACTTGGACTTAAAATACACAGACACAATCTATGTAACCAAATCATATGTGCCCCCATAATATTCTGAAAAATGCCTTTTTTTTTTTTTTTTTGCTTGTCTTAAATTCACATTAGGCACTCAGGCACATAGAATGAATGAACAAATGGGTGGGTGGATGGAAAGGTTCTATTTACAAAGGTTCTACTAATAGTCACCTCATTCATTCTTTGTCCCTCATTAAACCTTGATCCAACTCAGCCATAGTTTTGTTTTATTGCACACTTGGTTGGTGTCAAGCATTATATGACATAGACTCAGATAGCCGATGTAGCTATTCTGCTTCTCTTCCAAGGCTTAAAATAATTCTAATGTTTTCTAATTGCCCTGGTAATCCCCCATATTCAATAAATTAAATGACACACAAACCATTTCACCCCAGGCACTTTGTAAAGGGAGCCAAAACATGATTCCATCTTTGTGAGGTTGGTTTGGAGGCATGATCCAACCACCAAATAGTTGCTCTCAATCATGTTTTCAAATAATTACATTGGTCATACACCCAAAAGGACATTTAAGGGGTTAAAGAAGTTAGGCCTTGAGTATCTTGATTTTAAATGAAGGTCTGGTGAGATTATGTACTTACTATGTATTACAAAATGAAAGGGCATGAACTTGCAGCTTTGTATACATATTGAACTCATCCTGGAGCTGACAAAAGTTTTTCTTGGTGAAAGCACAGAAATATGCATAGTTGGGAGTCCCTTAAACATGTAAGAGCTTTTGTTCACAAGGGAGTTACCACAGATACTTAGAGCTACCCAGAAAATATTCTGGAGTGCACAACTCCTGGGCACTTTTCCTCCCGATCACACCACCACGTGAACTTCAGCGGGAACTGAGCGCTGCGCCCTGATAGGAAGGGGCTCTTGGTGGTGACATAAGCGCCTGTCCTGGTCACACGAGTGTCCCTGTCAGAACTGGACAAAGCCAGTTAGCAGCATTTGTTTCCTGCCAGCTTCCTGCCCTTTCCGTCCAGTTTGGTACTTACATGATAGGACTGCTCATAAAATGGTCTCCATGGGACAGAAACTGAATTACTCAAGAAACAGTAGATACTTTGTCCTGAATTCAAGGGAGTAAGGAAACTGCTAGTAAGCTAGGTGCACATGGTCACGCTATCAGGAAGCAATGAGACCTTTTTCTCTGGATTTCTCCACACATTTAGGTTTTGTCACACCAAGGATGCTGATATTTAAATATACTCCATTATAGAATATATATAATTTAACAGAATTTCAGGGAGTGTGCCAGTATATCATGGTACTTTCAGAGCATGGCCTCTGGAACCAGACTGTCACGGTAAAAACAAAAACAAACAAAAAACCCTCTAAGAGTATGTGACCTCTCTGCCCCTGTTTGCTTCCTTGTAAAGGTAGGTCCCTCGGGTGTGTTTTGAGGAGCTGGTGGGTCCTGGCACACAGCCGGTGCTCCTGGGTCCCTGTCGTCATGTTGCGGGTGGCGTGGAGGTGGCCCCTCAGAGCCGTCTGAGGGTCATGTCCTCCTGCACAGTATCTTTATCCTCACTTTATTTCCAGCTCTTTGCCAACAGCTGCTCAGGAGAACAGCACACACTGCAATTTGGTCCGTCATGGAATCTTTTTGATATCATAATTTATTTTAGTCAGGACTAGAATAATTACCCTAGTAGTTCAAGGTTATTAAACATGCCTGTTTGAGCAGAGCAGTCGGGATGAAAATGTTCTGGCTTGTACCATCTTTTATTAGCCCATTTGCCTCTGAGGTAAAATGAGGAGAAGCATAAATTCCATCGGCATCCTCTACTCACTGTACTGTGAGTCCCTGTCAGTGGGGCAAGCAGGTGGAACTCCTCTGCTGCTTTCCTGTCGTGGACAGAGCATTGCCTTCTATGTCTCTTTTAGGTGGAAAGTTATGAACAGTTTGTTTGAGTCCTTTGGGCAAGATCCATCCATTTCTCTCTAATTTGGATGATTTCCACAGTGAAAAGTGTTTGTCAACTCCAACCTGTTTCCCAGGGACACTTAAGAAAGTGCAAGTTTAACCAGCACCCCTTTAAAATTAAGGCTTGAAGGCAAAGAGGACATCTTTGTCAGTGTAAGAAAAATAAAAATCAAAGCTTTCTTGGAATTTTTTTACTATAAAAGCCAACTTCAATTTTTCTTACTTGTGGAATATTGAGTATTCTATTAATTGTCCATGTTGACACTTGCAAAGCATTGTGTGTGTGTGTGTGTGTGTGAGAGAGAGAGACAGAGTCTCATTTTGTTGCCCCAGTAGGATGTCGTGGCATCAGCTCATAGCAACTCTTGGGCTCAAGCAATTCTTTTGCCACAGCCTCCCAAGTAGCTGGGACTGCAGACACCACCACAACACCTGGCTATTGTTAGAGATGGGGTCTTGGACTTGAACTCGTGAGCTCGGTGAGCTCAGGCGATCCACCCATCTTGGCCTCCTAGACTGCTGGAATTACAGGCATGAGCCACCGTGCCCAGCCCAGGCAAAGCATTTTGATATCTATTTAGAGCGAGGATACCGTAACAAGTGTTCTGGATCCAGTAACTGATTCCTTATCTTCTCCTTTTTGAACCTTCATCTTTGGCAATCACATTACATACAAAGTCACCAAACCATTTAGCTCTAACCATATTTTATTAGGAAAGCCCACAAATGTGTATATTTTTCTCTTGTTGCCACAGTTGCCATTCTCTGAAATGGCAAGGATAGTTTAAGATGGAAAATTGGAGAAGGCCATGTACTTGTTAGGCCTATCTGCCGAGAAGGAGAGAGCAAGGTCATGCTTATATTGGCAGTTGGCTGAGCTGAAGTAAACCACTTCAAAGGAACAAGAGCGCCACACTTACCTGCAGAAGTTGGCTCTGAATAAATGGTTTTACTTTCTGACAGTTCTAGTCATTTAAGTATAAATGACCAGTCATGTAATTATAGAAATGTTTTAAATATTAAAAGGAAGAAAATGGTGTGACAGGTTAGCACATTTGATTGAAATCCTTGTTTAAGTATTTTCCCTACAGATGTTATTTGCATCAAGAAACCTGGCACATAGGAAATGCATGAAACCTGATTTATAATGAGATTGGGTCTACTTAAGTAATAACCTTCTAGGAAGTACAGCCCAAAGTGTGCTGCTTTAACAATTAGAGACCTGCGTTTCTACCATTAGTTACACTGCTGGACCAGAGGCATGCCTGCATTCATCTGTAGGGATCTGTAAGAAAGAAAATTGTGCTTTGAATTTTAGTTGAACAAATGAAGACATAGCAATGAAATTCTCTTCCAATAACTAATCCCTTATTTCTCAAATATTTCCTAAAATGGAGCTATTAGAATTGAAAACATTTTGGTCTGTAGTTGAAAATATTATAATATTTTATTGTCCTCAAGCACACCAGGTCTAGTTAGTAGCTTTCAATTATGCATTTGAATGTGCTATTCTCATGTTCACCATATAGATCAATCCTTCGTATTTTTCCAAAGTCTATGCCCTGCCCAGTGGGGACAATGGGATCCACGTCTATAGGCCCAGACCTGACCCCAAGCTCTGCGTTCCTATTGCCAGTGGAAGCCTGGCCACATGCAGGTGAAGCACCCCCTGGGTTGCAGCTCGTTCGGCCCTCCTGCTCTGCTCGCTGCTGTGGTTTGGAGCTTCAGGGCCGTGTCACACTGCTCCTCTCTAGCCTTCTTCTACCCCACCAGGCACTGCATGGTCAGCATACGCTGTACACTCTTCCACTTCTTTCCCTTTCGTATGGTGTCCCTCTGCCGTCAAAGCTCAATTTGCTCCTAAATCCTACTCACCTTTTAAGTTTGTGCTCAGATCCCTTCTCCACAAAACCTGAATCGCTGCATTGGAACTCATCAGTCTGTTTTCTCCCACTTGACTGCAGTTTGTGCTATGAAAATCCACAGTTTCCTCTTTCCAATTTTGATTTTGAAAATTTTCAAACACTTAGAAATGTTGAATGAATAGCATGGTAAAGACTAATATACTTGCCATTTTGATTCTATAATTAACATTTTACTATATTTTCATCTATCCTTCCATCTGCCCATGGGTTCATCATGTATTTTGTTTGTTTGTTTTTTTGTAGAGACAGAGTCTCAATTCTTATCACCCTTGGTAGAGTGCTGTGGCGTCACGCTCACAGAAACCTTCAGCTCCTGGGCTCAGGTGATTCTCTTATCTCAGCCTCCCAAGTAGCTGGGACTACAGGTGCCCGCCACAACACCCGGCTATTTTTTGTTGCAGTTTGGCCAGGGCCGGGTTTGAACCCGCCACCCTTGGTATATGGGGCCAGTGCTCCACCCACTGAGCCACAGGTGCTGTCCCATCGTGTATCTTTATGGATTTTAAAGTTAGTAGCAAATACCAGCACACTCTACCCCTACGTAGTCTTGCATGTATAGCCTTAGCTAGAGTTCAATCTTTATTTACTTTATTTCCTTTTTTAAGGTAAAATTCTTATATAGTATCTTAAATATACCATTTGATAAGTTTCACTGCTTGCACATACATTTATAACTCAAATCACTGTGCAGACGTAGAAGCTCCCATCACATCAGAGAGTTTTCTCGTACCCTTTCTCAGTCAATTTCAGTATCTGTTACCAAAAGCAGCCATGGTTCTGTTTTTTTTTATTTCATCTAGACTGCTTTTAAACTTCATCTAAATGAAATCAGATGGTATGTTCTCCTTCATGCAAAGATTCCTTCTTTCTTTCTCTTTTTTTTTTTTGAGACAGGGTCTCAAGCTGTTACTCTGGATAAGAGTGTTGTGGCGCCATCATAGCTCACAGCAACCTCCAACTCTTGGGCTCAAGTGATCCTCTCACCTCAGTTTTTTCTATTTTTTCATAGAGACGGGGTCTTGCTTTTTGCTCAGGCTGGTCTTGAACTCATGAGCTCAAGCAGTCCATCCACCTTGGCCTCTCAGAGTGCTAGGTTTACAGGTGTGAGCCACCACGCCCGGCCTCCTCTCAGTGCAATGATTTTGCAATTCATCCATGTTGTGTGTATGAGTAGTTACACCTTTTATTCCTGAGTGATATTCCGTTACATAAATATGTCACATCCACATCCTATTAATGGAAACTCGTGTTGTTTCTAGTATAGGGCTATACAGGTTCTTTCCTGGCTGACATATGCTTTCATTTCTCTTGAGTAAACACCTACGAGTGAAATTTCTGGGTTATATACAGGGTAGATTTACATTTAGTTTTATAAGAAATTGCTAGACTATTTTCTGAAGTGGTTATATCATTTTATCCTTCACCACAGATGTATGACAATATAGGTTGCCCTCAACCTTGTCAACATTTGGTGGTGTTGATCTTTTTAATTTTAGCTGTTCTGGTGCGTGTGTTGCAGGGTTTAGTTCTCATTTCCCTGATGAATAATGATGTTGCGTATTTTCTCAGTGCCTATTAGTTGTGTTTCCTATTTGGCCATTCTCTTCTGTGAAAGGTCTGACCTTATGAAGTCAAATTTTGTGTCCATTTATAACTTTTTTCATGTTTTTATTATGGGTTGAAAATAGTTCTTTATATATGCTGAATACCAATCCAATGTGAGATATATGTTTTGTGAATATTTTTTACCACTATACCATTTCCCTGTTCACTGTCTTAATGGTTTCTTAAAGAGTGGGTGTTTTTGATTTTGATGAAATCCAACATATTGGTTTTTTCCTTTTATGGTTATTGCTTTCTGTGTCCTAAGAAACATTGCCTACTTCAAAGTCACAAAGATGTTCTGTATGTGTTTTTTTAAATACTTATTAATTTTAGCTTTTACAATCAGGTCTGTAACTATCTCAGATTAATTTTTACGTATGGTATGAAGTAGAGGTCAAGTTAGTTCTCTCCCTTGTGGATATCTACTTTTGCTCACCTTTGGGATTGTGTTCTTTTCACCCTCACATTGTAACTTGGAGAGCCCGTCTTTTTATGCCCATGACCTGACCTGATTCTTTACACATAGCAAATGTTAAATATGTCTTCAGTGAATTACATTATAATGATTCAGAGAATAATAGTATTCTAGCAATCTTTTAATAAGTTGATGTTGAAAGTGGTTTTACAGGATCTGTCCCCTAAATTAAATGTTAACGTACAGAGCCCATTCAACCCTTGAATTAGCGCTTGCTGCCAAGAATACAGGTTGGAGCAATAAGGTTGATTGATTGAATCCTTGTCCCTGGCTTCTTTGGTGTAAAGAAAGGAGATAAATTCAGCTTCTTATTGAATTTTTTTGAGACAGTCTCACTGTGTCACCCCAGGTAGAGTGCAATATCATCTGGGCTCAAATGATCCTGCTCCTTCAGCCTCTTGAGTGACTGGGACTACAGGCATGTGTCACTATGCCCAGCTAATGCTTTTATTTTTAGTAGAGACAATGTCTCGTTCTTGTTCAGGTTGGTCTTGAACTCCTGAGCTCAAGCGATTCTTCTGCCTTGGCCACCCAGAGTGCTAGGATTACAGGCGTGAGCCACTTGGCCTCTCTGTGGTCACTGTACCCAGCCCGAATTCTTAATGTATGCTAGATAGGATGCCTTGCTGCTCCTAATGCATCTTCTTTTATCTTTAGAGCAACCTTGTATATTAGGTGAGGAAGTTTGAGTACCAGAGATTTTAAGTGATTTCTGCTTTACGCAGTTAGTAAGTTGCAAAGCCAGGAGTTTTCTAGGACAGAGAAGTCTGAAGGAAAGCCAGTAACTTGATTCTAATATAAGATTCCTATAAAAGAATTAACACTTGGTTGATTCTGAAGTGGATAAAATAAGTTATTAAATTGTTTAAATTGTGAATCATCCCAGTCAAAGATAACTAAAAACTTGAATCTTGCAATATCACTCCAAGTGTACATATAATACACCCAAAGATAAAAACCCTTAGGAAGTATATTTGGGCCTATCTCTCTAAGCTAAGTTGTGATTATATAGTAAAAGTGCATTAAAATTATAAATAGTAGCTTTCTTATGAAAGCTATAACCCAATTGTAGCCCAAGAAGAAGGGGAAAGAGAAGAGGGAAGGGATGGGAGAGGATGGGTGGAGGGAGAGTAATTGGGGGGACCACACCTACGGTGCATCTTACAAGGGTACATGTGAAATTTACTAGGTGTAGAAT
>CAUYON010077538.1:0-31382 GCA_963573935.1 Arctocebus calabarensis | reverse complement strand
GTCTTTATATAGTGATCAAGAAAATGCCATGAAGGCTATCTGTAACAGTACGATCAAAACATTTCTGAATGTATATGAATTGTGCCCTATGATTGCACCAATGTACAGAATTATGATTCAATAAAATTATAAAAAAAAATGGGTACATACAATTCAGGTACATTTTCTAAAATGATGATCTATGAATGGAAAAAGGGAACTTCCTCCATGCCACAGCTTTTCTCAGAATGGATTTATTCTGTATATTAGGATGTCTAAAACATAATAAATCCAGATGAAAGAGGTGGATTTGTGTGGCATAAGACCAGCTGGTAAGCACAGGTCATGGAATCCCCATGATTGAAGAGATGCACAGTGTATATTTTCCTAAATGTGTCTTCACATGGATCTTAAAAAATCAGTACTGATTCACATCAGGAAAAATACTTTATAAACTAATTTTAAATATGCATACTAATATTTTTGATGGGTATATTCCATTATGATGTTCATTAAAATGAGTTACCATAAGAGAAATTTGGGAGGTAATAAACATATGCCTGTGTTAATAAATTAGGCCTGTAAATAATGTTCATTGGACAGTGTTTTCTATTCTACTTATAGGCAAAATATTGCCTAGAATTCCAAAATAATGACATTCCTGAACTTCTCAAATCACCACTTATGATTTGGACTAGCAGTTCTAAGTTCAGAATGAGAAATATTTATTGTAAAGAATTTTCAACTGGGAAGACACTGAGGTTCTATAGTACCTTACAGCAGGAATACTATGGCAGACTGGGGAACACAAATGTTTATTCCTTTTACTGATCATGAGTTGGAAAAGAATGGGAACAATTGGAGAACAGCCCATCTCCAGCCACCATCTGCTTGTTATAACATAGCTTCATGTCATTTTTTTTTCTCTTTTTTATTACTGTTATTAACACACTATAAAAAATACATTTAAATAGCATTAAGTTTGTAATACAAACCAAGAAAATGGAGTCACTCGATCTTTAACTTGTTCTGTGGAAATTGCTTTATTCCACCTTTTAAACATTCTTTGGAGTCATGGAGTATCCTGCTGTTCAGTTACAGTAAAAACAGGTGTCTGGGCGAAGTAATTACCAATTTTACATTTGGTGCTTTATTTTCATTTGATTCAAAGTCTTTTCTCCATTTATTATGGGGCTTCTATTGGTATCAGCTTAATGGACTCAAGGATGTCTTAGAATAGAACCGATGACATTTATGAGAGTTTATGCTTTATATAGAAAAAATGACAATGTGACAATAAAGTGAAATTGACTTAAAATATTAATTTAATAAACATTTATTAAATCTATTATTAGAAGGGAATGTTATGGTCACATTATTTTACATTATACTTGATATTTTACCTTTGTTAATTTCATTATATATTGTACCTAATTAATACATGTGCTGGTACACACGGACGTGTGTGTATGCATGTGTACACACAAAGTTTTACAAAATAAAAGGTATATAGTAATCTTCTCTGATGTGTGTGTCTAATATGCAAACAAATTTGACCAGAGAGTTGACGATTCTTGTATGGAAGGATGTTTTTGAGTTTCCACAGTCCTGGCAAACCAGTAGAAGATTGAGGAGACAGATGAATAGACAAGAGCATAAGTTCAGGTCCACTCAGAATAACATAGAGCACTTAACAGTGTCTCAAACAGAGGGGATTTAATATAGGGAATTGGTTACACAAGTGTTGAAAGGGCTCAGGAAGTACACGGGAAGTGAGGTAATCCAGAGACAAATAATGGCAGGAAACAGTTATGAAAGCTACAGCAACAAAAAAGAAATGTAGGAAAACGGCCCATTTTGACATAGCGAAGATGGGGGCAGCATTGTGGTAAAGGTTAGTTTCTTTTAAGGAATTTTTTGTAACTTCAGGAGCTCCTGCTAAAAGCAGCAAAGCAGAAAACAGCAAAACAAAACAACAAAAACACAAAACAGGAGATAGAGAAATATGCCTTTGCAGTTTCTTTTGCTTCCAAGAGGACCTACCAGGCCCTTTTATTAGGACAAGCTGTAAAGCACCTGGCCAGCTGGCAAGGGAGCTTGTGAAATGTAGTTTACAGTATTTTAGCCCACGCATTGCAGAACAGAGGAGACAAGGATGGTCATAGGCAGAGCTGGGAGCAATACTAAGTGACCAACTCCACAACGAAAAAAACCTGAGAAAATTTGAGAGGAGAACACTGGGACACGACTAGACTCCTAGATAGTTTGATAGGTAGGGACTCAAAGTAACCATCGAAGATTAAAAGACTTTGTTTTTGTATTCACAGACAGATGAGAGTTGAACATCTGTGGTTTCATGAGTGCAGATATGTGCATGTGTGTGTGTGAGAGAAAGACAGAGACAGACATAGTGAGAGGGATTAGTATTTGGCTCATCATAATGTTCCAAAGTGGCAGCCATTATTGTTTTAAAGTACTTTTTAAATTGTTTATATTTTTCACAGTTATTCCTAAAATAAAACAAAACAAACAAAAAAAACTCCACTTTTCAGGTCCTTTTTTTTCTTTTCAAAGAAATTAATTTCATACAGGCGTACATTGACGATATGGCAGGTTGGGTTCCAGGTCACCACAGTAAAAAATAATATTGCAATAAAGAGAGTGACATGAATATTTTAGTTTCCTGGTGCATATAAAAAGTACACTTATACTACACTGTAGTCTATCAAGTGTCTGATAGCATTTTGGCTAAAAGGTATAGGTGTGCTAATTAAAAAATAAGTTCATTGCTAAAATGTTAATGATCATCTGAGCCTTCAGTGAGTTGTAATCTTTTTGCTGATGGTGGGTCTTGCCTTAATGTTGGCAGCTTCTGATTGATCAGGGTGCTGGATGCTGAAGCTTGGGGTGACTGAAACAATTTTTAAAAATGAGCCAATTACATTTGCCACATCTATGAACATTTCCTTCAATGAAGTTTCCTGAGTAGCCTGCGATGATGTTCACTAGTGTTTTACTCACAGGAGAACTTTCAAAATTAGAATCAATCCTCTCAAACCCAGTGGATCCTTTACCGACTAAGTTGATGTAGATTCTAAATCCTTTGTTGTCATTTTAACAATGTTCACAGCCTCTTCATTAGGGGGCGATTCCATCTCAAGAAATGACTTTCTTTGCTTATCTGTAAGAAGCAACTCCTCCTGAGATTTCAGCAATGCAGTCAGATCTTCAGGTTTTGAATCAACTTCGAAACTCCTAGTAATGCTAATATTTCCACCTTCTCTTCTCTTGTGAATTGCCAATGTTCCTAATGACATTTAGAAGGGTGAATCATTTCCTGAAGGTTTTCAATTGACTTTGCACAAATCCATCATAGGAATTGCCATCTTCGGCAGCTATTACCTCATGAAATGTATTTCTTAAATAATAATGCTTGAAAGTCAAAATCACTCCTTGATACATGGGCTGCAAAATGGATGTTGTGTTATCAGGCATGAAAACATTAATCTCTTTGCACATCTCCATTTGAGCTTTTGGCTGACCGGGTGCATGGCCAATGAGCAATAATATTTTGAAATAAAACTTTTGGCTGAACCACTCAACAGTGGGCTTCAAATATTCAGTAAATCATGCTGTAAACAGATATGCTATCATCTAGGCCTTGTTCCATTTTATATAGCACAGGCAGAATAGATTTTGCATGATTCTTAAGGGCCCTAGGATATTCCAAATGGTAAATGAGCATTGCCTTCAACTTACAGTCACCTGCTGCATTTCCCCTTAACAAGAGAGTCACCCTGTCCTTTGAAGCTTTGAAGCCAGGCGTTGATTTCCCTTCTCCAGCTGTGAAAGTCCTAGATGACAATTTCCAATAGAAAACCCTTGTTGTCTCCATTGAAAATCTGTTGTTTAAACAGGCACCTTCATCAATTGTCTTAGCTACTTTTTTGGATAACTTGCTGTAGCTTCTCCAACAACACTTGCTACTTTATCTTGCACTTTTATGTTATGGAAGTGGCTTTTGTCCTTAAACTTTATGAACCAACCTTAATTAGTCTCAAATTTTTCTTCTGCAGTTTTCTCACCTCCACAGGCTGGTTGGGAATCTAAGGCCACATGTGACCCTTTAGATCCCCAAATGCAGCTCCTTGACCAAATTCAAACTTCACAGAACACATTCCTTTATTAAAAGGATTTGTTCTGTAAACTTTGGATTCACTCAAAAGCCCACTCAAAAGTTAAAGATCCAGAAGGCACGTGTGGTCCCAAGGCCATGGATTCCCGAGGGTGTGTTGTGGATGGTTTAATCTTCTATCAAACTTAAACTTTCTCCGCATCAGCAACAAGGCTGTTCTTCATTCTTAGTCCTGTGTTCACTGGAGTAGCACTTACAGTTTCTTCCAAGAACTTTTCCTTTTCATTCACAACTTGGTTAACTTGACACAAAGGCCCTGTTTTCTGCCTATATTGGTTTTGACCTTAATTACTTCTAGCTTTTGATTTAAAGTGAGAGATGTGTGATATTTTTTCTTTCACTAGAACATTTAGAGGCTACCGTAGGGTAATTAATTGTCTTAATTTAAATATTTTTGGGTCTCATGAAACAGGGGGCCAAGGAAGGGGAGCGAGATAAAGGGAAGCCTAGTGGTTGGACAAGTCAAAGCACAGACAACAGTTACTAAGTTTGACATCTTTTAGAGGCACAGTTTGGAGTACTCTGCCCCAAATTGCAATAATGACATAAAAGGTTACTCACAGATCATCATAACACATATAGTAAGAATGAGAATGTTTGAATTATTGTCAGAATTATCAAAATATGAGAGAGACATGATGGAAGTACATATTTTTGGAAAAATGGCACTGATAGACTCGCTTGACACATGGTTACCAGAACCTACAGTTTGTAAGAAAACATAATGCAGCAGAACCTCCATCAGCGACCACATCCCTACATTGACCACCCTTTAAGTTGACCCAGTTTTCATAGACCGGATGTGCACATGTATATATCAATGAAGTAGCTCTAGTTCTTTATGTTGACCAGTGTGTTGACCAGTTTGTTACAAGCCCTTGCATAATCAACTTGCAGAGGTTCTATAGTATCTGTGAAGCACACTAAGGCAAAAATGCAATAAAATAAGGTATTCCTGTATGTTTGATTTCTCCTCTAGGCAGTAGCAATCAGCTTCATAAAAATGCAGAATGATGAGGTTAACCCTTCAAGATATCTACTTACTCATGTGGACTTCAAAGTGTTGATTGACATTATTATTCACAAATACTTATAAGGGACCTTTAATGCCAGAGTAGGGCCTCAAGACACAAAAGACGTGAGTTTTGCTAGTAGCCCTGAAGAGCTTGAGGGGGTAGAACCTAGATGTAAAGTCTGACAAACGGGAGCAAACAGGGAGTAACATGTGTCAAGTTCTACTACTTTTCCTCTTACTGCTTTTCTCCCTTTCTTTCATACTCTTAATCTCGTGAAACTGACCGTCATCGTCAAGACAATCGAATCACTCCTTTGACTATTTAGGTATGAAAATTAAATATTACCTAGAATTACCAAAGCTCTTATCTTCTGTTTTTATATTTCACCTTACGTGTATAAGGGGATAGTTTATTTGGTTTTTAAAGATGGGAGGAAGTGGTAAGGTAGCAGTTGAAATATAAAGCAGGGTGGTCTGAGAAGAGACCAAACATCTGGAGCAGAAGAACTGTGGGGACGATCTTGTTTGAAGCCTTGGCATGGGCCTGGCAATCTGTGTTCTCAGCAACAGCTATACCTAAGAGACGGTTCAAGCCCGCTAGAGCCCTGCTCAGCTTATGAGCTGGACAGCAGAAGAAAATGAGAGAAACCATTCAGTGTGGCCTTGAACTTCTGAAGTCTCAGAGATTTGAGTAAAAGACATTTTTATAAAAGCTTCCTCCATAGTTGTTTTCTCTCTGCAGGATTTATTTATAAGTCCATGAGGCTGATCCAGAGGAGAGAATTGTGGAGAACGTTGCTTCTATCCTAAACAGCATCCAGGAACTGTGTCCTCTCAGCTTATTATCCAAATAGCATAGTGTGAGGTGTGTGCACAGAAATTCCTTGTCTCCCAAAAGATTCTCAGGATTCTTACTCTAATAGGTTACAAGTGATTTCTTTCTATTAGCATTCCAGATATGAGCAGATAGTTCGTAAACCTACAGTAGAAATATAACCTGTGCTCAAGTTTGGAGACATTTACATCTAATAAATAATTATTTTACTAGTAAACAGAAAAATGCAGATAAAACCCACAAGGATAGAACATTTTATACCCTTTAGATTGGAAACCATTAAAATGTCTGCTTGGAATGTCTTGGTGCAGATGTGCAACCATGTGAACTTTTCACTGCAGGTAATAAAGTAAATTAGAACCGCAGCATCAGGGCAGCCCAGTGATGTGCAGAGATGAAGACAGAGCACGCATGAGTCAGCACCTCCGCTCTGTGTTATTTTAGGAAAAGTCACATGCATGTGCTTAGGGAAAGTTGTGCAAAAATCGTCATACTGGCACTGTTAGAATAAAGGGCAAAGAAATGCTTGTAAAGATAATCAACATTTTCTTTTTTAATTGTTTCAGGTTCATTGAAGGTACAAGGAATTGGGTTGCACGGATTGCACTTGTTAGGTAACGTCCCTCTTATAATTGTGCCCCTTTCCTAAGAGAGGTCGGTCCACCGTACTTCGCAACCCCCCTCACCCTCCCTCTTCTCCTTGCCCTCCTCCCTCATTCCCAGGCTCACTACCTTGAATTGATTTGAGTTTTTCTCTTCTGTCTTGTCTGCTGACTTCATATTAGAACTGAGTACACTGGATTCTTGCTTCCCTATTCTTGTGATACTTTTTACTAAAAACGATGTGTTCCAAAAGTTAGTAGTTACCCCAATAACTGCAGGGATGGTGGGGAGGTAGGAATGACACCGGGAAGGAGCACCCCGATAAAGATAGTCACCTGTTTGGCTGAAACCTTTGTTTTTGTTAGGGGCTCAATTATATTGGTATGATTTTATCTCTTTGTCTGGAAGCTGGAGAGGTGATTCCAGCTATTTCTGTAATGTTTACATATAGTATTTTCTAGTTCACAAATTAGGTCAGGTCTTACAAACTAATCTGTTTTGACTTACAAAAATAGCAATTCGATGCAGCTAAGCCTAATATTTCATGAGTACTTTTAATTATTTAGAAGTTTTGAAACACATCATTATGTAAAAGTAATAAAGACACACCTGAAAAATATATAAAATGTATTATTGAAGAAGTTATCCTTTAATTCCAGCGATGATGAGTTAATGATGGTTGTGCTATATTTGGTTTATGGTGGGTTTGGTTTTTTAAAATATTGATGGCAGCTGAGCACATTGACTCAAGTCTATACTCCCAGCAAAGTAGGAGGTTGAAGGGGAAGGATCACTGAGGCCAGGAGTTGCAGATGAGCCTGGGCAACTCAGTGAGATCCTCATCTCCAAAAAGAAGAATTAAGAAATGTTTGACAGCAACTTGTATCCTACAATTGAGACAAATGGATGAGATTGAAGAGACAGCACTAACTCTCCTTCTAGACACAAATAGTGTAAACGTCTGTTTGGCCATTGGGTAAAATTTCATGACCTGCCATAGGAGTGAGTTGCCTGTCCATAGGAACAGAGTTCTGTCAAGGTCTTTGTTGTGCTTCATAAAACACTTATTATGCTCTGCTTGTTTCCCATAGAATTGAGGACAATCCAGGATACCTAATTGGGATTACAGAGTAAGCTATGTTTGGGGACCATCCCTTCCTTGTTTTATTTTGACAAATTGTGTGTAGGGTGCTGTCAGTGTAATAGTAAGAAAGATATGAACTGTATCAATTGTATGATATCAAATGAGTTATTTGTGCCCTCTGCTCTCTCTCTAACTAGAGTGAAATCAAATGATGCAGAACAGACCAGTCATTCCCTCTGAGAAGCTCTTTTTTTTGTACTACATACTGAACCTTAAAGCAAGGCCACCCACCTCCCAGATTGTTGAATGAGTCTACTCATTACAAGGTTTATTCTTTGTATGATATACAATCTCTGATAAAATATTCTTCTTGAAGCCTCTTCTGAGTGGCTCATGCTGATGTGATTTCTCTGTCTTTTGATATATCAAGTCTCCTCTCCAAGAAGGACTGATTTGTGCAGACAGCCTTTTCTAAAGGGTACCTTGTAGGACCGAGCATGATGTATTTGCTTTGGTAACACTCAAACTGTGTTTGTATCTTCATTGTATGTTATAGATTCTTGTATGCTTTATGTTTTTTTTCTCCTTGGCTTCTTTCTGAGAGTGAGTATGACAGGTAGTTTGTATCTAAATTTATGCAGATGGGGACAGAAGATTTGGGCAAGTGAGGGAACCTTTGTTTTCACTTTGGAGCCAAACTCCTCTAAACATCTAAAATGTGTTACATGTAATGTGATAAATGTTCCATCAAAAATCCATTAAAACATGACTGTAGTTCTTGAACCTTCATTATATCTAAATATATTGCCCAGATTGTGATTAGAAGGACTGACCAGAAATTGCCTTTTTAATTATGCTTCATTTTTTAATACATATGCTGAGGTGGATACGGGGAGCAATTAAGAGACAGGACTCATATTTAAATAAGCAACTTGCGGAGATCATACTATTAATTTGCTGATTAGAAAATTTTAATGGTGGGATCATTTTATAGTACTAACATTTTTAGAGCAAAATGCTCTCATCAAAATCAGTGCTCCCATGAAGGGATTCCTACCTGCCCAGGACTGTGCGAGGTGCTTTACCTGCATTGATCCGTCCTCCTAAAAAACATCAGAGGGGGATAAATTGCATCATTCTTACCTACTTGGAAAGTGAATCAGAGAGTCTTAAAATAACTTGCCCAAAGTCATCCCAATGGCAAATTGTAGAAGTGGGACTTGAACTTAAGTTTGTCTGACTCCAAAATCCAGGTCGTTTTCCACCTTAGGTTATATCATGGGACCTAAATTCTTACAGGAAGGACAGTAGTGAACTTTGTTCATCAAAAATTCATTTCTTCTCAGGTTCTCATCTTGAATGTTTCCTTTTCTGTCTTGCATTTTGCAAATATTCTCATCTATTCATATGATTTTAGTTCTAACCAATATTCTGGGAACACTTCTTCCACTTTGTACCCCTCTGTTCAGTGGTTAATTTGGGTTGGTTCCTCTTCCTCTGTTCTCTAGTCTCGAGTGTGGTCTCACAACCTTCCAGTCACCCACTACACACAGAGGTGTCGCCGTTGTCCACCCTCCCCACACTGACACACACCCCCGACCTGATTAGTCACTGAAGGTATTGTCCATGTCTTTACGTTTCTGTTGTATCAGGATGTTTTAGCATCTTAAAAAACCTTTCTGGCTGGAGAGAAACTGCTTCTCCTGAGGGTACAGTCATAGATAGACAAAGCGGAACACGAGCTAACGTGGCAAGAATGAGTTTTCATCAGTGATATGCGTTTGCAACAGGAAAAAGAGGCCAGTGTGAACTGCACTCAATTTCAATTTATAAAGAAGTGCTGAGTGTTTTAAGGGGAGAGTGAGGGGGTGAAGAGGGGAGAGTCAGGGGAGTGGAAAACTACAAAAACAGAAAAGAGGGTTGGTCTCTGTGAAACCCATCTGGGTTTGCTAACTGGCATGTATTGAAATGAGCCCAGAGAGTGGAGGCTGAGGGGCTGTGTCTTCAGGGGGAGTGCTGGCTGGAGCACTCAGTCAATTCTTGTAGTGGCCTTGAGTTTTCTCAGGTAGGCATTTGAAGAGGACTGTGTGTTATTCTAGGGATGTGGCCTCAAGATGTTAACAACTATTCTAGCGTTTTGTTTAACTCTTTATAGAACAAAGTTCAGATCTAGTCAAGAAAGGGCTCGGAGGAGACTGGCTAGAGTTTGGTCAAAGACCACTTGTTACTAGGTGGTTTTCAGAGACAGCAAAAGAATCAGCTGGGAGAAGGCCTTTGATAAGCAGAATAAGCAATCGGAGGTAATGGTGACTATCTCCCCTGTCTGGCCTGTCCTTCCCAGGGGGGGAAATATTGCCGCTCTGCCCTAATCATCTTTGGAACCAGACACAAGACAAGGGACCACCCCCTAAAGCTTACAGTGTGCTGAAATTATTCAAACTACCCAGTGCTACATGGTTTTTCTTGCCCTATCTGGACCAAGCTCTCACTAGGCTCCTGCCATCTGCCTCTTGAAGGACACTGGCACCTTCCCTTGTGGCCCTGCATGGCAAATTATGATCTCCTTCCTGGGACTTTAGAGTACAATAAACCTCTTTCCTAGTCTAATTTGCATTTCTTCCTGTAATTGCACCAGATTTTCCATAACATAGCTCACATCTATATTGTTAGAACCCCCAAATGCCCTGTTTTATGTCCTTCCCTGGAGCCTGTCTTAGTTACACTGTTCAGATGATTACTGCCCTAGTTGAAGTTCCTTTTTCTTAGCTGTCGCTTGAGTTGTAGAAAATTCATTTTGACTACTAATTCAGACAGATCCTCAGTGCTGATCAAAGTCATTAAAAATGAAAACCTGGTTGTCACTTCACTGATTTTTCTTTCTTTTCTTTTTCAATCTTTGATTGGGGCCCAGTTTGAACCCGCCACTTCAGGTCTATGGGGCTGGCGCCCTACTCCTTTGAGCCACAAGTGCTGCCCACTTCACTGCTTGAAGCCTTGAACTGCTACATAAGACCTTCTCCAGTGGGTCACCTTGTCCGTCTCTGCCCTCTCTGCTGCCTGACCCATAATTAGGTTCCAACAATGTTCAACTGCTTTTGTGAATGCCCGTCCTTCAAACATCATCTTGCTTCTCACTTTTACTCCCTGATTGAGCTCGCGCTGCTCTGTTTTGCTAGAATATATTTCATCCATCTCATGGAGCTCCACTAATGCCTATGAACTCTTTGGAATGTATCTCAGGAGTTACTACTCCCCAAAGTATTCTCAGATACTGTAACACACTTGGGTTATTATATAGCATCCTCTGTAATTGTCATATACCTGGCTTCGGCCAGACACTGTGAAATCTTTGAGAACAGAGCTCCTGTCTTACTCACCTCTTTTTTTTTTTTTTTTTTTTGCAGTTTTTGGCTGGGGCTGGGTTTGAACCTGCCACCTCCGGTATATGGGACCAGCACCCTACTCCTTTGAGCCACAGGCGTGGCCCTGACTCATCTTCTTATTCCCAGGCTTATGACAGAGATAGCGCATAGTAGGTGTTTAATGGATATTGAATAGCACCACTCAACATCCTCCAAGCAAGTTTGTTTTCAAATGTGCTTCCACTTGTCTGTTTCATGGAAAAAACTAACATTGGAAAAGAGACAAAAAGATGGTAAAATGACTGGAGTAATCCCAATTCTCTTGATAATAATCTCATCCTTGCTGACCTCACTGACACTTCACGTTTCCAGACCTCTTCACTAATCTCGACTGGAATATTCTCAGGAAAATCAAATGGTCCTAAGAGAAACTTAAGAAATGTAACAAAGCAACTGAACTTCAAAAGAAGCAAGGTGTATTACACTCACAAAGACTATTAGTTATAATCTTTTAATGAATGTTTTAGGCCTTTATTCTCAATAATAATAACAGGGTTTGACGTATGCGTGCGCGGCTGGTTGTCTTTATGGCAGGTACTGGTGCTGAGCACTTTGCCCGTAATTTTTTCTCACAATTTTATGAAACAGCGTTGAAAATATTGTTCTGAATTTGCATACGAGGAGACTGAGGTTTATAAGGCAAAGTCAGTCTGCTGACGGACACATCGCTACTGGCAGATAGGGCCAGGAATTCAGCATAAGTCAGCAATGGGAACAGCTGCCTGATCCTGCCAGAAATTTGCTTTGTTATGAACTCGTACTCACAATGATTAAATACAAATCATGAAAAAAATAAACTCCTCTCTGATATTTTCTTTTAATTCTTCCCTCCAGTTTTATTCATAGAAAACCTAGTATTAAGTTTACCAAATTACAGATTCTTTTTGGAAGGTTTTGTTTCTCAATAAAGTACTCACAGTCCTAGATGTAGGCCTGCAGAGATAAAAAATGAATGGAGGAAAAATTGCTTTGGGAGACAATGGAAACTCCTGTAGCAAAGATGATTCATCCCAAGGGGAATATCGGGAGGGAGGTTATAAAATATAGAAAACAATTCCATCTGTGCCAAGTTCAGCTCAGCAGGACAATAGCTGGAAGGCTAGCCAGAGAGCGCCTCCTCCACTATAAACCGCAAAAGTTCTGGTTCGAATCTCCGTACTTGGAATGTAAAGGAAGCATAAACAAGGAGTTCAGCTACCAGATGGGGACCCTTCTAATTAGTTAAGTCTGCTCTAATTTTTGGCCACCAGTTGGCAGATGTAGCAAATGCCCAGGGAGTAAACAGAACATGCTGGCAGTTCTGAATTTCAAACCTGTATATCACAAATAGATTCAATTTAGAAATATTTTCCCCTTTAGTTAAACTCTGTAACTTAATTTTCTCAAATGCCGGGAAGTTAGAGACATATGACTAAATAGTTTTGAAGGACATTTTGTAGTTTTTCCTATGAATTGATGCCAATGAATTATGCATTTCGGCACCCCCTCTCAGACTCTGTAGAGCACAACCTCAGTGTTCGTGTAAGAGGAATAGTTTACCGTAAATGTGAATCGATGAGGTATGGTGATTAGAAGACTCCACAAAATGTAAGAGCTCTTTTGGGGAAAATATATCTTGTGAGGATGAGAAACATTAAGAAAGGAAGAGATTTGGTGACTTTCGTGCCATTCTTTAATCTCTGCACATCTTGGTGGTTTGTGTCTTATAGGCAACAGGACATTATTGGCAAAATACCATAACTACATAACTGATGGAAGAGCAAGGGCCACTTCTCCTTTTTTGGACAGAATTGTTTTTCTTTAACATCATGCATCAGTAATAAAGTTCTCATTTTTCCATTCTCAGGACCGATCAGTAACTTTTCTTAATTGTTTTCTCATTCAGAACTACTATAAGGGTAGTGAGGAAAATTATTAAGTGTATTCAATACATCTTTAAGCTGTGAGAGCTTAGTATATGGTAGTATATAGTATATGGTACAACTGTCGTTGGCTCATTGAGCTAAACAAGATATGGTCCCTAAGAATTGCTTAGGGACACAGATAGATTTTTATAAACATAGATAGGAAGCCTAATTATTGCCATATATTATGAAAGTTATTGCATCAGGTCATGTATGGAATGAGCATTGACAAGGAAGAACACAGAAAAGAGTAAATAATTCTCTGTGATTTGGGGTGAGTGTTAAAAAAAATCTTTCTCAAGGTAGTAATATTAAATCAGAATTATTTTAGACAGTAGGAATTACTAGCAAAAATGGTTATAGGATTTTAGGCAGAGAGAATAGTTTAAAGAGAGAGATATCTTTGAACATCTGGTTTTAAGGAACTGATGAAGAACTCTATTTTATAGATATTTAATTGTTATTATTAAGGTCAATATCATTAACATGAATATTGTGTTAATAGTGCTGACAATGTAACTTTTATTTGGCATAACTTCGCAGCAGATATAAACACATTAGTCCTCTTTCCAACAATGAGAAATATATAGTTATTATGAGGAATAAGAGATCCTCTAGGTCATAGAGTTGAGATTCAGGCCTAACTGCTTAAGGCCCTACTCATATGTAGTTCACACAATTTGGACCCAGCTACCATGGGATTCTAGTTCGAATGTCTCAAAAGCAGCTGGTACATAATATACTTCCAGACCTTAAGATTGAAGCTGGAATCATAGATTAGTAGTTAGGTTATGGTTAAAAATATAAATGTGGGATGGTCTTGTTTTTCCTTCCCTTTCACTCCCACGACAGTGGTTCTCAATATGGGAAGATCATGAGTGGATTTAGCAGTTACCCTGACATTGTAGCCAAATGCTGCCATGTAAGGTGTGCATTTTTCTGGGGGAGTGACTCCATAGTGATTCAAACATCCTAAAGAGGGCACGTGATTCCACTACTCCTTCAACATTTTAAGAACTTTTGGTATGGAAGAGAATGATATTGACTATACTTTCTGAAATTCTGGATATAGAAAAAAACTCTTGGGCTGTCAATGCTCTATAGGATTCGCAAATAAAGCAAGGAGTAGAAAAACTCAGAAGGATAAAAAATTGGTGGAAAGGCTAAATCTGGTAGATAGAACCCCAGAATTGATCCTGGAATAGTTCATTCTCACTTACCTGAAGCTTTCATCTTGGTGATGTGGCTTCACTGGGGATGTGGGTTTCTCTTCTTGGTCTTGATCTATTTCTGCCCCAAATTCGCCCTTTTGCTTCAGATAGAATCTGGAAATCGGTCAGCTTTGATCCTTAGTCTATGTAAAGCTTTGGTGCTAGAACTGAAGCTTTTTATCTTTCAGTCTCCCCCCCTCATACTCTTACCTCTAGAAAATAGCCTTGTGTTTCGTGACCCAATATGGATGAGTGTACGGGAAAGAGGCAGAGAGAAGAGAATGAACACACGAGCTGATTGTACTCTTAAGTTATTTTCATCCTCTCAATTTTAACTCGGCTTATCTCCTGAATGAATTCTAGCCACTTGGCAGAATTAAGCACAGGGGTGTCCTCTTCCTCCTTCATTTGACATGTACTCAACCGATAATTTGAAGTTGATAATTTGGTGATGAGTTACATTTTTATATATTCTCTTGTTCTTATGTTAAGGCATTTTAAGAATCTACTTTAACAATTTGAGCAATTTCCCAGATAAAGCAGCTATGTAATGTATCTAGTTATCTTTGTTGAAACAACAAAAACAAAAGAAAAATAAGGACAAAGAGCGATTTGTTTTGATGCCTTGAAAATGACCCACAGATAATGTTATATGTTTGATTGAGTGGACGAAGGTAAGACTGATGAATACTGAAGGACAGAAGGAAAATATGCCATGTTTTGTTTTACAGTAGATGGGTATCAAGATTCCTATGCTCTAAGTGTAAGTCTGCATTTAAATCTTCTTTGCCGTAATTATGTCATTCTCTGGAAAAGCACTAATGGCAAAATTATAATCTTTCTTCTAGTTAAAACTCAGTCCTTTTGCCTTGACTAGTTCTGAATGAAGCAACACAGTATAAGAACTTGTGCGGGGAAAGTTCTGAAGTCACTCTAGCTTGTTCTAGCATGTTGCTTGTTGTACACCAAGCCCATGTGGCCTAACAATGGGTAATACTTCAAAGACATGTCTATTGTGGTCATACTTAATAAGAGAAGCATCTGATATTACAAGGCATATCATTAAGATGTTTTGATCTGCTTTCTTCTTCTCTGAGTTTACAGTCCACTTAACTCTTCTTTCCTTCACGGAAGATAAAATGACCTCAACCTCTCTTTAAATCATGATTTTGGCATCTCCTAAAGCATGTCTTTGTAACTAACGTGTTTCTTCTTTCGCTGACTATTCAAAAAGCAGTTATTGGCTATTATAGCTTGGACAGAGGCAAATCTATAAATTCTTAAGCCTTTGTAAAAACTCATAGAAGAGAGATATGGAAAATTCTTTGTGGGTTGTTAGCTTCCCAATAAAAAGAACTTGAATAAAATATTCTTGATGTTTTTTGGTGATTCAGTTTACATAATTTACACATAAGAATTACCTTATGTTATATAGAACCATTCCTGAATTACTGGCCTCTCACAGACAGCCTGTGGCCAGTGTTGTTGGGCTTACGCATGTGGATTCTTGAACTAAACTAATCATTTGTATACCAGCTATGCCTCTTATTAGATACGTGACTTTGGGCGAGCCACTTAACCTCTTGTGTATCTGACTTTTCTCTGCAACTAGATGAAGAAGGTAATAAATATCAACTAGTTCATAGAAGTTGTGAGTTTTAACTGAGTTAACAATATACAACTCTTAGAAATGTGCTTGGTACAGGTTAATATCTATTAATTGATAAACATTTCTCCTTCCTTCCTTCAGACAGAGTGTCACTCAGTTATTCAGGCTAGAGTGCTCTGGCATTAGCCTAGCTCAAAGCACCCCCCAATTCCTGGGCTCAAGCAATCCTCCTGCTTCTGCCTTGGGCATATCTGGGACCCTAGGCACTGCAGGTCACCATACCTGGCTAATTTTTTCCACTTTTTGTAGAAATTGGGTTTCCTCTTGTCCATGCTGGTCTGAAATGCCTGAGCTTGAGCAATCTTCCTACTTCAGCCTCCCATAATGCTAGGATTACACACATGAGCCACTGCACCCAGCCCTAGTATTTTTCTTTTCTTTTCCTTTTTCTTTTCTCCTTCCTTCCTTCCTTTTCTTTCTTTCTTTCTTTTTTTTTTTTTTTTTCCCCTGAGACAGAGTTTTACTTTGTTGCCCTTGGTAGATTGCTATGACATTATAGCTCACAGCAACCTCAAACTCTTGGGCTCAAGCAATTCTCTTGCCTCAGCCTCTTAAGTGGCTGAGACTACGGACGCCTACCACAATGTCCAGCTGTTCTTAGAGGCAAGGTATTCCTCTGGCTCAGGCTGGTCTTGAACTTGTGAGCACAGGCAATCCACCTGCCTTGGCCTACCAGAGTGCCAAGATTACAGATGTGAGCCTCCGTACCTGGCCTCAGTATTTCCTTAAGCTGTGAGATAAAACTTTGTAAAGCTATTTGGTGAACACTAAAACTTCAGAAACTTTTAGCTAAATCTTATTTTTTTAATTATATGTTACAACTCCATAAAAATTAATAGAAAGAAAAAAATAAAAAGATAAATATACTTTCTTCGCCTTCATTCCTAATGACGTCAAAACCACTGATAGAAGTCTAGTACATATTTTTCTGGACTGTTTTTATATATACACACATGATTATACTGCAAAAATCCTTTTAAATATTAGGTCATTGTTTTATATTGTTTCTGAATTTGCTTTAACAAACAACAAATTTACTTGGCATATTCTTTGTAGTTCATATATGCAGATCTGCTTTCTTCTTTCAATTGTCACATACTGGTCCATAGAAGGGATGCGTAAAATCTCTCTCAATACTTCCATGCAATTTGTCTGAGTCAGACGCATCGGTTGAAGTCATTCTTAGGAGTCAGAAGAGAAGATGTGAAGAAAAAGTAGGGCAGGAATTTGCACGGTCAGAGAAATATCTAGTGTTTTAACTTCTCTTAAAAACTCTAAAGGGCAGAAAAACCAACAGAAGATTGTCTGGTCTCAATTGTCCTAGAACATTTTCTTTATTATCTCTGTTGGGGTCATTATATTTTTTACCTGAAAATAAATATAAACACTTATTTCATAGATATTTTAAATGACCAGAGTCCATGTGGAGGCCACCCACACAAGGTAGTAATAGGATACATATAAAGTCTTTATCAATTTTAACAACACAGTAGAACCTCTGTACACTGACCACTCAAGAGACTGTACAAAACTGCTTAACATATGGAGGCGGTCGACATAAAGAACTAGGTCTACTATACTGATTGATAGGTGTGGTGCATGTCCAGTCTGTGAAAATTAGGTCAACTTAAGGAGGTGATCAGTGTTGGAAGTAGTAAACTATGGGGGGTGGTGGTGTTCTACTGTTTTTATATTTTTAATGTCCACATGGAATTGGTTCAACCCTTTTGGCCTTGCCAACAATTAAACAAAAATGAAATCACAGTTCCATATGCTCAACACACACAGACACACAAATGGAAGAAATGGAGTTTTTCAAGGGTGAAAAATCATGTGCCTTACTGATCATGTATGTGTATAGACAGTGAAGAGGGCTTCGGGTAAAGAGGTTTGGAAGTTTGGAAAAAGAGGAAATTTTATTGGTAAATTGTCTAGAAGAACTACATTTAACATTTAAGAAATTTTCCTGATTTACCATTGCCCTCCATTTCACTCTGGAAAGCAAAATGACTGATGTCATCAGCAAGCTAACCATTCTCTGTCTATTGGTGCTAATTCCTATTAAGAGTCAGTTGTAATTATTTCCAAACCCAATCAAGACAGTTTAGCCAATGAATATGACCAGTCAAACAAATAAATACTGAGGAAATTAAAAAATATGAGTGCAAAATAAAATTTGTTCTAATGAAAAAAATCTATGCTGAATGAAATTATTTTTAAAATTGATGTATGAGTTGTAGAGAAAAATATTGCTGTTAAATTAACCATAGGAATTGTGAAAGTAAGAAAATTTCATAAAATTGTAAGCTTTGTAAAAACTTACTAGGATGGAGGTGGCAGATAGGGTGCTTTGAATCTCTTAAATATTTTGTACATCTTGAATAAATAAAAGATGGGTACTATATATTATGAATTATGGGTGTGTTTTGTGCATAGGGGCAGGAGGTTGAACTCTGAGCAGTGGACAACTCTGATCAAAGACAAAGTTTTGTGTCCAAATAAATCATTTAAACAGAAAAATTTATCTAAGTTTCAAAATAAATTAATACTGAATGTTTATGTATCATGTGAAAAGCATTTGGAGGTATGCTTTATTGGGTTAAGTTACTAATTAGAAGTCCTGAATAAATTGAATAGGACAGCTTTCTCTAATTTCAGCTATGAAGATAAGGTATACTTCATTAGAAAAAAGAATATTTTCAGCTGCTGGATATTCCTTTACTAGCCTTGTTTACTTAAAGAAGCAACACTTCCTAAGTGGGTCAATCAATTACACTGAGTGAACATTTATTAAATATCTTTTGCCTTTGGGATAAAATATGTTACTAATCATCATAATTATGCCATGTTAAGTTACTAACAATGTCATAAAAGTGTATTTGTGATCTGATTTCTACCTACTTTCTCAGTGTCACCTCTTCACCTGACTTACCTTTGTGGCATAACAAGGTAATCTGCTTGTGTATTTTATTGTGTGCCACTATATATGCCACTGTTTTATGCCTTTATACATTCTCCTGCAGGGAAGTGTTGAACTCTGATTATTCAATAAAAACTCTATTCCTTTTTCTTTTCTATTGTTGGGGATTCATTGAGGGTACAAAAAGCCAGGTTACAATGACTGCATTTGTTAGGTAAAGTCCCCATTACAATTATGTCTTGCCCCCTATTCTTTTTTTTTAATTACATTCTTTCATCTGCCAATTCTATACCAAATTCTCATTTTAAATAAAGAGAAAGATTTATGAAGACAAGTTGTTTGTAATAACTGAATAACTGTATTTCAGATGCTGAAACCATAAAACAATTATGTGATTAGAAGAATTGTTCTAGTATATTCAATATGATTCCATAGCAATCATGTTTGTAAAAAGATTTAAAATTTACTGAAAGTATTTCAAGTTCACTAAACTACTAAAGGTGCTTATTACTTGTGCTGTTAAAAAACACAGTACAACACACATTGTTAGCTCAATGACATGAAGAAAAAGTAGATAGAAATATAATGGGGAAAAGTCTAAAATTTTATCGTATGTGACTCTAGGTGGTAGTATTAGATTGCAGGTGTTATTTTATTCTGTACTTTCCAATCTTTCAACAATTAAAATTTATTCGACAACAAATAAATGAAACTTCTAAACAAATATCAATTATTTCATTCAAGGGTCATCACTTCTTTTATGAAATTTTCTTGAGCCATTTATCTTTAGCATTTATTCTTTTGTCTCTGTATAATTTCTTTATTACTCATAGAAAGAAGTATATAGACGTTATATCTTTACTTTTGTGTCTCCCCACATGATAGAAAACTCTTTGAGGAAAAGGACAGCTTCACATTTTCGCTCTGTAATTACACATGTTATGGTGCCATCTAGCACATGTTGGAGTTCAGCCAACAAAGTCAGAACAGTATTACCTTTAACAAAATCCGCAATATTCTCTAAACCCCGTAAAAAGAAAGGATGTTTCCTATATGATTTGTTGTAGTGGGTGGCCCCTGTAGCACTTATGCAAGACTTTCTGTTCTTATCCTAACTTGAAACAGCACTTAATTATTTTGAAGATCATTCAACTATTAACATTACACATGAAGACAGTGTTTCCTCTGGATATGTCCCAGAGTCGCTTCGAATACTGCACATTATGGTATTTTTAGAAAAAGCCCAAGGGAACCGCAATATTCTTTATCAGAGTTTTGTTTATTTTGTCACGTTAGCTACTATTACTATTTACTCATTACTTTCCTTCCATTTCTTTTTTTAGCAAAGAATAATGTAACTTTTTGTTTCCTTAGAGGGTAATATGATGGTGAGCTTGGCCTACTAATATTCTCTGATTGAGATCTATGGAAATTTCCTAGCAGCCCTATTAACTTGATGAAAAAGAACTAAAACCTTTATTTTTAGTTTTCCAGTATTTCTATTTTAATTAATTACATTTATAAACTGAACAAAGCATTGCTGCCCTCAGTGTGGGTGGGCATCATCCATTATGAAGAGAATAAAAAGTCAGAGGGAGGCTGAATTAACTCTGCCCGACTGTACTGCTGGAAATCCTGTCTTCTGCCCTCATCACCCCTGGATCTCATAATCCACACAATCAGCCCTCCAGCTCTCAGGCCTCCCCACTACACCACCAGCTTTCCTAGGCTTCCTGCTTGCAGACTACAGGCTTGGGACCTCTCAGCCTCTGTGATTGTGTATTAAGGAGTATATTAATGTTAGGTACATTGCGTTAAATAAAGTCTAACTACGCCTTATGACAAATCTCTTCCAAAGGTTATATATACAGAATACGTCCTATATACATCCTAGTTTTATTATGTAACTCTTATTATATATATATATATATATATATACCTCCAATCTATACTTCCTATTTATCATCTATCTATCTATTTATCTATCTATCCATCCATCCATCCTATTTGCTCTGGAGAATTCTGACTAATACACAAAGCGGTCTGAGTAAGCAAATTCACTGAGGCATTAACTTTCAAGATATTTATAAAGCATCATTAGTTGAAATTTTCTCTGTGTGTACATGTGTGCAGGCATACTCATGTGTGTGTACTCTATTTTGGGTACAGGTGGTTGATGTGTGCACTTCTGAAAAAGGGATTATCTACCGTAAAAGTTCACATGGGTTAAGAAGATTTGTGAAGGCAGCTGTTCATGACACCCCCTCACCTAAGCCAGCAACATGAATGATGGATAACATTCTGCATTTTCTCACAATTTTATCAGTATCGGTTCATTTGATTCTTATAAAAATCCTGTGAGATTGCTATGACTGTCCCTACTTTACAGATAAAGAAACAGAGATACAGATGAATTAAAAACATGTTTATGATCATAAAATTAGCAACTAGTGGACTACTCAACAAATCTCAACTTATTGAGTTAAGAGAAGGAAGTTCATTGTATCTCTGGATCTATGAAATGTTGTTCTTAGGAGATGATGTTTTACATGAGAAATGAGGCCTTGAAATGCTTTAATGAAGGATTTAATGTGAAGAGTAAGAGGGAAGAGCCAAGGACTGTTGTCAAAGTATTGGCTTGGGCCTTTGTGTCAATGCAGATGCTTTGAACATTGCAGCTTGGAAAACTGATTTTGAGGTGTCTGTGAGATATCTGGACAAAAGAAATGGAACCTGTATTTGGGTATATGGATGTCAAGTTGAGACAAAGTCAGTCCAGACTGGGTGTTAGAATTATTTTATGTTTTGGAATATGAGAGATCACTTGGGGAGCTGTGTGGAGAGAGAGAAGTGTGGAGTATTGGAGATGGTGCAGATAAATTCCAATTTGCAGGACATGGTGAACAAGAAGCCAAAAAAAGAGGCAAAGACAAAACAGCTAAAGAAGTGGATGGAAAATCAGAAGGGTGTGGTGTCTTGTCACTGAGTGAAAAGTGTGTTTTCTAAAGGAGGAAGTGGTTAGCAAGGTCAAATGTTATTGCCAGGTCAAGCGAGATAAAGACTGAGAAGGAGTCAGTTGTAGTTAGAGATGTGGATGGAGATTACTGGATATCTCAGCTAGAACAGTTTCAGTGGAACAGAAACCTGCTTTGAATGAGTTAAAGAGAAAAAAGGAAGTGAAGAAATGGAGATGCCAATTGCAGATAACCACTTTGAGAATTGCAGCTTTCAAGACGATGAAGAAAATGGAGTTAAAGCTAGATGAGCATGTGCAGGGGGAATGTTTTCTTTTCTTTTATATTCTTACATTTAACAATGTGAGACACTTTATTAAATTTGTATTCTGAAGTGGAGGAAGCCACGGAAAGGGACATTGTAGCTACAAGAAAAAATGGAACTAAATAAACATGAGAAAACCACAGCAGGCAACACTGGATGGAGTTTATTAAAGAGTTGGCTTTAGGGAAGAAGAGGGACAGCTCTTCCATTTCTACAAAGAATGTACAAAAATAAAGGAGGGAAGGGGGACACGATGAAGGTAACTTATAGGTCCATCCAAAGGAAGATAATGCAGTGTCTTTCCCAGAGAACATGGACCTTCAGTAAGGAATTCCTCTGAGGGAGAGGGCTGTGATCACTAAGGTGAGAGGTCTGAGAAAGGGCAAGTGTTTTGGTGTTGCTATTTTCTGAATGTTTGTGTCCCTCCAAATTCATATGTTGAAATATACTCCCCAATGTGGATTAAGAAACAGGGACTTTGTGAGGTAATCAGGTCATGAGAGAAGAGCCCTCACAAGGGGGATCAGCGTCCTTCCAAGAGAAGCCCAAGGGACTTGTATGAACCCTTCTGTCCTGTGATGACGTAGCCAGAAGGCCGCATCCGTAAAGCAGCGAGCCCCCACCAAACACTGAATCTGCTGGCATCTTGATCTTGGACTTCTCAGCCACAAGAACTCTGAAAAATAAATATTTATTTTTTTAAGCCACCCAAGTTGATGGTATGTTGTTGTAGCAGCCTGATGGACCCTGGGACAAGAGGCGTTACTATGAAATGTTGCATTGGGAAACCCACCGCAATGGCATTTTCAGGGTGTCCTTAGTTCAGAGTTCATTAAACCTAGTTTAGCCTCTGTCCCATGACACTCTTCAACAAAGAGAACATTCAGTGGAAGAACAAAAGGATTTTCTTCACTGTGTTTGCCTCCTGTTTCATTTCTAACAAGGTGGTGAAAATTACTTTGCTTTGTGTTGTGTTGACTATCTGCTGTTGCGCTCGCTGCCGACCTCTCTGGTGGTTGGTTTGTTCTCAGTGATGCTGCAATTGCCGTACAGAGGATGAATATCTCAGCTACTGATACGGACTCCTAAGGGGAGGAAGTCCTGACGATGGCAGACTAGCCTGCCTGCAATGAACACCCAATTTTCATGAAATTTCCTTGGCTGCAAGAAAAGAGATGAGAAAGCAAACTAAAATTAAGGTAATCATGAGTCTTCAGGAGCCCTTAGGTATCACTGGGTAAGTGTCATGACTTTTTTAGGGATCTGGATTTTCCTTGACTTTCTTTGATCTTTATTTCCTTGACGTGTGGCGCACAGTAACATCAACCCTACTTTGTGCCACTTAGATTGTTCTAAGTGGCTCACAGAAGATAACTCATTTAATCTTTACCCAAACCACCGTAACATAGCCCCTATTATTGTCTATATTTTAGAGATAATAAATCTGAGGTACAGAGAGGTTAAGTTGCTTGCCTCAGGTCACACAGTCAAAGTTAGGGCTTGAATTAAGTCCAACATAACGTGGCTGCAAAGCATGTGTTCTTACAGGTACTCAGCCCTTGGTGAGTGGATTAATGCATGGTTTGTGCCTTTGTTCACCCTGCATAATCTAGTGTTCTAATTTATAGCTGAGGTCTGGAGTCCTTCCTGTTCAGGACTGACCAAGGTCACACTCTAAGTGACAGAGCTAGTATTTAACTGTAGCTACTTTGACTCCTTGTCTTGTTTTTTTTTTCCACTATGCCATAATTACCTCTGTGTTTAATTCACGTCTGGTGATTCCCTTTTGCCCTGAGTTTTGTTTGCACCTCCAGCTTGGGTACCTCCTGCTCTGTAATGATCTAATACTTACTGTGTGGGCTTCAGAGTTTATTTGATTTGGAGCAACCTAAATGGACTGTTGGCAAGGTCTAAATATAAGATTGTGAATACAGGGACGAGGACGCATATTTCTGGCCTGAAGAGATCTTGCAGGCTTATGGCAAGTGCTGCAAATTATTGACAACATTTGGCACAGCGAAAATGGATTCCTCGATTCTAAATGTGTGTGGTGTGTCACCTAAATTCACATAAAGGGAGAAACTGCAGAATTATGGCAATAAGAGTTTAATAATTGTAATGCTTTATGCCACCATAGGAATGTGAGATTTTTAGTTTGAAAATGCATTAATTCTGCAGGAGTCCTGCCTTGACAATAATATATGGGGTGTTATTCTGCACAAAGCATGCACCTTGCGGTGTTTAGAATAGGGTGCATTTGTTGCTACCTCCCTTGTTTCCTCGCAACATCCTCTGTTGTGACTGGCCAATACATTCCGCTACCCTGATTTGACTGAGGGAGAAACCACAGCCTTGTGTGGTTTAAATGACTCATTCAGTCTTGTAAAAGTGGTCTGTGTTAGAGTCAGAGCAAGGATTTGGATCTTCCATCTTGAATGCCATGCTTTGTGTTAAACCGCATGGTGTTCCAATATATCATTTGGCCCATTTAAACCGCATGGATAATTCATTTTTCAACACCCTGGTGATATATCATCTTAGCTGTCATTTTCATTAGCTGCTTACACACCTGTGTGTAGCTCACACCAGGATCCCTTGCTGCCTGTTCTGACATCACAAGTGGTGCTCGTTAAGCATTAGAAAAACAATTTAAATAATAGCAACAACAACAACCCTTCTTTGTTCTGCCCTAGTGTATTTTTTTACTTCTGGCTGACACACTTCCTACAGGAGCATAGGACTTGTGCATTTGGGTTCCATGGAGCTTGTTGGTGATGTTAGGAAACTTTTTACAATGACCTTGTTGAAGCAACACAAAAGAAGTCTGTGGTGAGACCCAGAGAGTGCAGCATCCCAGCCCATGACCGATTGTCTATTTTCAACTTATTTGCCACCAACATCTTCTCAGGCAGAGGAGAAATAAGAAACTGCCTTCTCAGAGTCCTTCCCCATATGATTCCTGCTGAGAGTCTACCAAGGAAAGACAGACACAAAATAGGTGGAGAAGACCAGAGAAGAAAAAACTCAACAGAGGAGAGACTGATCCTGCGTTTGTACTTTCGTGCATTTAACAATTTTTTTTTTCTTTTGAGACATAGTCTCTCACTCTGTCACCCTGGCTAGAATGCCACTGAATCATAGCTCACAGCAACCTCTAACTCTTGGGCTCAAGTGATCAATCCTCTTACCTCAGCCTCCCAAGTAGCTGAGACTAAAAGTTCCCAAGTTCCCACCATGAAGTCCAGCTAGTTTTTCTTCTATTTCTGGTAGAGATGGGGGTCTCAGTCTTTCCCAGGCTGGTCTCAAACTCCTGAGCTCAAGCAATCCACCTGCCTTGGTCTCCCAGAGTCTCCTAGGATTACAGGCATGAGCCACCGTGCCCAGCCACAACAAATATTTATTAAAATCTTATGTATTTATTAAAGTCCCAGGTGTGGCACTTAAATATTTATTAAAGTCCCAGGTGTGGGAAGTGGTGTTGTACATTATGGGTATACAGTTTCATTCTCACTGCTGTACATTCTACGAATGGGTTAGAAGACAAAGAAACCACCCGAAAATCAAATATAAATTTCAGATCATGATCAGTGTAATGAAAACAACAATGCAAAGGACAGAGCATCTCAGAGGGGATAGTGATAGGGGAGGAATTTTGTCCGGGGACAGTGTAAAGTTCTAAAGGATGTTGCAAAATGGATTTCTTCAGGGAAACTTCAACTTTCTAAACCTTTCTGGAATATTATCCTTGTGGATGGTTCCAGTTTCAATTTAATTGGCTAATGTCTATTTCTATCGTTATCCATGCTTTCTTTTTTTTTTTTTTTGAGATAGAGCCTCAAGCTGTCACCCTGGATAGAGGGCCGTGGCCTCACAGCTCACAGCAACCTCCAATTCCTGGGCTCAAGCAAGTCTCCTGCCTCTGCCTCCCAAGTAGCTGGGACTACAGGCGCCCGCCACAATGCCCAGTCATCCTTTGGTTGCAGCCGTCATTGTTGTTTGGCGGGCCTGGCCTGGATTCGAACCCGCCAGCTCAGGTGTACATGGCTGGCGCCTTAGCCCTCTGAGCCACAGGCGCCAAGCCTATCCATGCTTTCTTTTAATACTCTTTGTTGGAATGGCCAGTATGGCTGTGGAACACAGGCTGTCTTCCTGCACTTTCTATAACTTACAACAGATGCTTGAAACTAGGAAACTCATAATAAAAATAAATTTATTTCTCATAGTTACAGAGGCTGAGAAGTCTAAGGTGAGAGCCCTCTTGCTGGTGGAGACTCAGAAGGTTCCTGGCACAGGGGGTCACATACCGGCCCAGAGATTGCGTGTGTTATCCTAGCTCAAGTCTCTTTCCCTCTTCTTATAAAGCTGCCAATTTCCCTCCCATGATAACCTGTTTATCCACTCACCTGTTAATACAAGAATGAATTACTCCATTCATGAGAGTGGCCCTCATGCTCCCTCACCTCTTAAGGACCCACCTAGGGAAAGAAACGGAATTTCAAGGGAGCCACCCTAAGTTACCACTGGTATAGACGATGAGTATGTTTCACAGATTGCACTTACAGGTTTTATATGGATTTCTTAGCATCCCCTCCTCAGGTCAGCTTTGTCCTTTACCATGTACAATCCCACCGCAGGTGGCATAATACCATACAGCTGAATATATCTGAATCACATCTTGGATTGATCTAACCCAAAGCCTTCTGTAGGAAGCGATGAGCAAGTGCGAAGTCTTACTGGTGGAGCCGAGCATCTCTCCTCTGGAGGTTGACTTTGATTTATGATTAAGGGCATAAAGCCTGTCCTACAGCATCAAGCTGTAATTGCTCTCCTCAAACCAGACTGTTGTGCCCTCACCCTTCACATAAAGAGGAGCCGCACCTCACTCTGTGTTTGTTTAATTTAGGATTTATTTCTTTTGAAAGGATTATGTCCTTTGTTAAAACGTTCTCTTCATTGGGGATGGAGATTTAAAAAATAAAGAAGTCTTGGTCTTGGGAGGCTACTTTTGTTTTGTTAATTTTACTTACCTGTGGGATCTTTTTAATTAAAAATATTCCATGTCTTTTATGACATTTGTTCACTTTGTGACCTATTATAAAAATGTCTTTTCTTCATTCTCCTTCTCTCACTTTTCTTATCTGGTACCACACCTTCCTTGTCTTTCACATCAAATCAAGTTACAGAGCTTAAGTGTGCTAGAAAAATATCCCTTTCTTTTCCAGTTCAGTTTTTATAAAGAGGAGTAAAGAGGATTGGGTTTTAGTCTAGGCTCTGAACTCGATGACTCTGGTAACCTGAGGCCAGGCACTAACTCATACATGAGTCTGAGTGTCACTCAATACCTTGTCTACTGAAGGAGGAAATCTTATTAGAACATTAGTTTTTAAACATTGTCTTCTCAGGACTCCTTTAAATATACTTAGGGTCCTAGAGCTCAGACGGAAGCACACCAATAGCTTCCCTGGGTTTCCAGCTTGCAAATGACATATTAGGGGACTTCTCAGCTTCCATAATTGCATGAGCCAGTTCTCATAATTATCTCTTATCTATCCATATATCCTCTGGGTTCAGTTTCTCTGTAGAACACTAATACAAATATTATATAGGTTATTCTTCAAATACATGAATGAGATATTTACAATATAGCATTTGGGTAAAAGCTGTTTATATTTTCTTTTAAAAAAACTCTATAAAACCACGTTTAAACAAATGAGTCTGGAATTAAGTTTTGAGGCAAAATTAACAGGAAAAACAAAGTAAAAAGAGCAAAACATAAGGGAAATAAGAAGGGAGATCAGTTTGCTAGATTCCTCCTTTTGATGAATCTTCTTGATCCTCTTCCTCCCTGCACCCCACCCCACCAACTGTTCATATTTAGATTTTGGGAAAGTGGATCCTCCTGAACGGTGTTCTCCAAAATGAAGTTGCTGAAGATGAAACCCACTGTAGAAATGGACAGAAAGTACATTAGAATTCTTGTTTCTGTTTTTCTCTTTCTCAAAGAATAATGTAAGTTGTGTGATCAGGGCTAAAGTGGCAGCGATAGTGAAGACTTGGGTCTATGATGGCTTGCTATTCTGCCGTCTTTGAGGTGTTGTCTCATGTACATGGTGAAAGATACTTCAGTGCCCTAGCCACCTTCCAGCCACCAAACAAAGGGCATCTGAGGGAGAGGATGGTATAACCGGGTGTAATCCTGTTCCACTTAAACTCACCTTTATTTGCCAGAATTTCCTTCCATGGCCACGTAGGGGCAAAGAAAAATTTTTGTCACCTCCTACTGAAGGTCCAGGAATGTATGTTGATAAAAACTAGTGGCCCATAGCAGGTGAAGAGGAGAAAAGGCATAGACACAAATGCGTGAACAGAAGCCACACAAAATGTGAGACTCCAGGAGGACCAGAGAAATGACATTTTAGTACTGTACAGAAGGTGATAGGGGATGAGGCATCCAGGGCATGGGTAGGAGGTGAAAGTGAATAAAAAGGAGGTGATGGGGGAAGGGAACACAAGCAGAGCTCGACTGTCTATTAAGAGAAAATAGTCATCAGAGGAATAGATGACTGTCTGTAGTATGTGCAATATTTCTTTCGGGAGGGGGTGTCAGAACTTTATTTGTCCTTAGAACTTTTATTTTTCAGAGAAAACCCTCTGCTTGCATACACTTTACCTTATAAAGGTAGAAAGATAGAAACTTCTTTTACAAAAGGACAGTTTTTCAGAGCTCGCCCTGTCTGCGGTTCTCTGTATTACCAATTCAAAATATGCCGAAGAAGTATATTCTGGGGAGGCATATTGTGGCCTTCCACATACCCCTTTTGAAACTTGATTTCCAGAAATTGTCACATATTAAAATCCCATGTCAGTCAGTTCAATCCTGTGGATGGGTCAGTTCAGCCAAACAGCTGTGTCTTATTTCGAGAGGGGATGTTGCAGGTGGATTCCCAAAGTCAGACCTCTCTGTAGTGTAAGGATATGGGTGTTTAATAAGATTCATTTCTACAAAAACAAACCAAAAAAAAAGTTAAAAGTTTGGAGCAGTCTAAAAACTAACGCTTGAGTCTGGAGAGTAGTCAGCTGAGAAGATTTCTCCACGATGGCTGGAATATCTTCAGTGAAAGTGGCGATCTGACGGATTTTCCTGATTTTCGGTTTGAGTATAGATTTGATGTAGATCCCCTTCACCTAGGGCTGAACACAGACCTCATTTTCTGGGCCCCGCCAGGCTCATGATTGTCCCATCTAAGCCACCACCCTGAGGGAGGAGTGGGCCGGCCCTACAGGAGACCACATTCCTACACAAAGGCAAGTTCAAAATCACCTTCTTCCCATAGGCCTCTGGCGATAATGAACATGACATGTTTCAGACATGCATTTTATCCCCCTAACCCTACTGCCTGCAGGGAAGAGAAGCTGCATATAAGTCCCTAGACAGAGAGCCAGAATGGGCCCGCCACTCCCTTCCCTCCACTGTGCAGGAGGCTTCACTCTCCTCTTTGCTTCTCTCCGATCTTCTTTTGTCTGTAACAAAATCTCTCCTGTCGCTTCCCGATAGTGGTCTATAAATTAATTCTTTGATTCTTCAAGACCAAGTACTCAGCAGAGAAATTCCGGTAACAAATTGGGTAAATTCTCTTCGGTCTATTTATCAGGTTAGCCAATTGTAGCTTTCAGGGCTTCAGAGGAGAAAAAAAAGCCAGGTTTAATTTTATATTTACAAGTTAGAAAAATGAGAGAAAAGTTGGAAAAATTAGTTTAGAGACTTGTAGCCAGAGCAGAATTCAAGATCCGATCCAAATTGTAGGTAGAGAAATATCTCAAAAACAATAAAAAATATTTTCTCTCCTGTCTGGTAAGGTTTAACAACAACAACAACAATGAAAATCAAAGACCAGGTCTAGATTCTAAGAACAATTGTACGATAGTTTTCTTCTGAAACTTATTTTTTTCTCTATTCAATTACCCTCATTTGTAGAAAAGATAATCATAGTATAACTCATTTGTTTGAAAAAGCATTTTAGTCACAGTAAGTTTGACCTATTATTTACATGAAGTATAGCAAGAAAACGATTGACCATGCATACATGCTCTTTCTAAATTTGTTTCATTGGAATTTATTATAAAGCATCTCAGACTGGGTTTTTAAATGCCATGTAAGGACAAGAAAGCAGGGCAAAGACTTGCTATCAGGTCTTACCTGTAGAACGTGACTGAATTCCTTTCTTTTTGAGATTCCTACAATATTCTGAGGTTCCTGGATCTGTTAAAAAGTGGCAGTCTCTACTTATCATAAGAATGGAATCTTATATGAGAAGAGAACAACATATTCAAAGTTCCAGGCCAGTTTTCCAGGGGCTTCATGAAATCAACCCGTGTTTTTCAAAGCTGTCTGGTCACACATGAGGATATGATATTACAGTAAAAGCCCTGGTGATACAGCCAGTGTTTCCAATTGTTCTGTTACAAGGGAACAGATTCTTCCTGAAATTATGCAAATCACTGTTCTGTCATAAAGTAAGAACAAACATGAATGGTTTCATTTCTTAGATTAGGCAAGGAGAAAAAAGTAAATGTTTTAATTCTGTTTACAAACATACACACCACCAAATTGCTGTGAGCTATAGAAAACTTTTTTTAAAAGTTCCCTTACATCTGGAAAACCAAGCACTAAAATGAATCAATAATGGTTCAAAAAAAAGTCAAAAAATCCATTATCCTTATCAGTTAAGTCTCATATAATTGTTTTATTTCTTCTTATTAGACAGTTAGTGGATTCTCTACTAAAATACTGTGCCTGGCTGATTTTTCTATTCTTTATTGGAGACGGGGTTTTGCTTTTGCTGAGGCTGTACTCAAACTCCCAACTCAAGGGATCCTTCCACCTCAGCCTCCCAGAGCGCAAGGATTATAGGCATGAGCCACTGCTTTGGACTAGTAACCTTAATTTCTAATGAAAACCTAAAGAAGTACGAAAATTTGAACTCTATCACATACCTAAAATTGTAAGTACACATTTCATAATTTCTAAAATTTTATATTTGCTTACAGTATAAGTTAAAAATGTGAAACAGGACATGTTTTTTTTCAAACCAAAATATATTTTGTCTTATAAAATTAAAGAAGTCGGGAGGAGGAGCCAAGATGGCGGTCTGTAGCCAGCTTTCTGCAGACGCTCCTGTCCAGAAGGAGAGTTAAAGGACAGAAATTTGGCGAGAAAGCCAACGGTTTGGAGCTGAGCCAAGAGACAAGGTCGAGGAACACACATC
>CAUYON010077537.1:0-22128 GCA_963573935.1 Arctocebus calabarensis | reverse complement strand
TGATGTGCGTTCCTCGACCTTGTCTCTTGGCTCAGCTCCAAACCGTTGGCTTTCTCGCTAAATTTCTGTCCTTTAACTCTCCTTCTGAACAGGAGCGTCTGCAGAAAGCTGGCTACAGACCGCCATCTTGGCTCCTCCCCCGTTAAATTTTAAAATATCAATCAATAGTCAATTTGGGGGCCCTGTCTTCAAATATCTGGGGTGAGTTTGAGATTTAGCTGTGAAGTTAACATGTTTATTCTGCCACACTCTAATGGATGCTAGTTGAAAACACAAGACTTCTGGGAAAGAGACAAAAGACAGTTTGTCACTCACAGCAGTATGGCAGCTTATTCCTCACAGGAAAAACATCAGCCAGAGAACTAGTATTTTTGTACCAATTTTCTGAAGACCAATTTTTCCAGCACTATATAAAGAGGGTCACATGACATATGCACACTCAGTGAGATGCATAACCAAATGTGAGCTTTGGGAACCTGGATCTTCTGTTGGAGGTTAGTACACCAGTCATATGCTCTAGAAGAAGTCACTGTCTTCCTCTGTGTATTAAGATGACTCACAATACAAGCATTTTTATAAAGATAGTCCAGAAAAAAAGGCATCAGTATCTTGCTCACAAGGCCTATGGAAAGTTGATAGAGTGATTGATAGAAAATTTATTTTACCACAACATTGGTGGACCACAAGTCACTTCATGTTCAAGATTAAATATCCATGTCTCAGGATTGAATGTCCATCCCTCAGGATATGGATATAATAGCAATAAAACTTATCTGGACTATTCTGTGATTTTTTTTAATATTGAATGTTACCATTCTTAAATAGAAAAATGTTTATCTTAGGTAAAGAAAATAAAATTTCTTTTGGGTATACACTTAGTAAAAATTCCATTTACAGATCTATTTTCAGGATGAAAAGTTATTTGTAAACCAGTGCAAGCATAACATTTCTTACTCTTGAACAAAAATAACCACAGGCACACTTTCCAGTTGTTCTAACTGTTTAAAAGCCAAAGGGAATGATAGTGAAAGGGAAAGTCCAACTTGAATTTCAATGATTAATCACTGGCTAAGTTATGTTTAGTGATTCATTAAGAGTTTATTGTGTGTTATTTTGTTTTAAATGAAAATGTTCATTGATATTAATGCTAAATGTATAATAACAAACTACTTGTTGAAAACTATAAAGTTTTTCTCAATATTCACTGGATATTTTTTATTGCAGTATACTCATTTGCTTTAAATGCATATGTGGAATTATTTCATGAATTTATTTTTCTTTTCTTGATAGTGCCACTGTTATGGCATTAGCCACTGTATACTATTTCTGGATTTTCTACATTTATATGAATGATACTGATAATCACATTAGTAGTAGATGTACAAGGGAGCCTGAAAATACAAAATCAGACCTTTATCGCTAACGTGACCAACACGGACTGCCATTATTCCTGGTGTGACATAACAGCTGTTTTGATAACTGACTGTGATCAATCATCTGCACTTGCCTGATTCAGCACAGCTGAATTGCTTTGAAGCCTTTCTCTTACAGAAAACTGACTTCACTCTGGGAATCGGTGAGTAATGTTTGTCTTACTCTGTATGGCTTTGTGGGGAATCTGATAAATTGTTTATAAAGCAGAAGGACAATGTGTGTGAAAGCATGGTACACATGCTTAAAAAATACGTATCTTTAAAATTGGTTGTGAACCAAAATTATTTTAGCAAGATGGGTTTTAGAAACAACATGAATTCCTAGGCAGCAAAATTAAAAGGAAAAAATTCAGTGTCATTCGGCATGCCTCTTAGGTTCCGTATTAGTCTTACCAAACTTATAATGAAAAAGAATAATAGTATAAAATAATGTTTCAAATAATAGTATAAAACAATGTTTCCATGTTTACTTTAACATTAAAGTAAATGTAGAAATATCAGATTTTAAATGCCATTTTATTTCTGTTTACTTTTGTGACTTAGAGAAAAATATTTTTGAGTACTATGAGACACTCTAGATCATTAAGTTCATGTCCATTGTTTTGTGGATTCAAAACTAAAAAAATTGAAGTATAAGTGACATTTTCAGCATCAGTGCTGGTACCTGCATTGGGTCAGTGACTGCTCAGAAAGACAAGATGTGGGTCAAGGCAGCAGCCTACTCACATGGGCCTGGGAGAGGGAGGTGACAGCCTCCAACAGGGGTTCTTAACCTTTCTAATGCTGAGACACTTTAATACAGTTCCTCATGGTGTGGTGACCCCCAACTATAAAATTATTTTTGTTGCTACTTCATGACTGTAATTTTGAATAGTAATATAAGTATCTGATATGCAGGATGTGTTTTCCGATGGCCTTAGGCGACCCCTGTGAAAGAGTCGTCTGACCCCCAAAGGGGTTGCAACCCACAGGTTGAGAACCACTGTGAGCTAGCTCTCTTCAAGACAGGTGTATATAAGTACATCTATCTGACACACCTCTAGCAGGGCTTTCAATGACTTAACCTGTCCAAATGTAAAATCCATCAGTTTATTTATGACTGCTCATATCCCTGTACTTGCTGTCCAGTTGGAGTCTCTCATGCCAAGCCCCATGTTGTACACAGGGAAGGGTACTCACAAGAGGATTTGCATACATGTCACGCACCATTGATACAAATAAAAACTTTTACTTTTTCTAATATTAATAAAAGCAGCAATAGGGTAAAAGCAATGGTTTGCTATGATGTTTGACATGTACAAACTATGCAACCACAATTACATTTGATAATAAGTTATTGCATGTCAGTATAATTTATGTATTTATTTTACCCCTGTAATATACTTTGAAAAGGTAGACCATCTTTCATATTCCCATAAAATTCAGTACTCCATATACCATGAACAACTAATAAATTATGTTGACTTTTACTCCAAAATATGTTAGTGTAACTGTTTCTTGCCAAATGTTCTTGGATTCACTGGATTTACTTTGTCAAGCCAGTAAGGAACAAGTTTATTTTGATCTTTGTATTTTACTATGAGAGTCAGTAACCATCTGACTTAGCATACACGTAATATCATACTTTTCTGTCTTCTCTATCCCACTCCACTTTGTGGAATTACATCTTTCAAACGTTTTCATGAAGAAACAACTCTTTTTAATTGGAATTAGTATTTGTTTTGAATTGAACAGCACCCCTCTATCACCAAAGAAGCACCCAAGGCCGCCTCAAGTCTAAGCCTGAGGTCATGGAGTGAGTTCAGGTGCATAGTCAAATCAGCAGATCCTAACCCCAGGCTAGCAGAGCTTTGTCAAGGTGCCACAGTGCTATTGAAAATGATTGGTTTTATTGTCCAGGAATTGCATCCCAGTCCACTGCTTACCATTATATCTTTATACCAAATTTTCTTCTAAGATTAGCTTCAGTTATTTCTCACTTTGAACCTCAAATTCAGGATAATTCCTGTTATTTGTCAAGATCGAAATGATCCTGTGCATTTCACAGCTTTCGCTGTAATGTAACCTCAGGGACTGTCAGTGAAAGAACAATTTAGAATTTTTCTCTTTGTCGACTCCTCAGTGTAAAATTAATAGCTTTAGAGCATTATTTGGTAAGGAAGGCAAGGGTCATTTTATTTATGCTCAGTTTAACCTCGTCAGGCTGTTGACATTGGAACTGGCTAATAGAAAACTGTAAGAACTATTAAGTTCTCATTAGTGATACCCCTGGGTTAGGACCATGTGGTACAGGACATCATTTAACAGTAAATATTAAAGAATATTCATGAAAAGAAGAGAAAGGCATATCTGCATTATTTAGAAGAAGAAAATAGAAGAGTAGAACTTAATTGGTATGAACACCAGGTCACAGACTAATTATGATTTCAGTTGCATGTAACTTGTAACTTTACCTTCCCATTTCTTGACTTGGTAATTGTTTCTGGCAATGCCATGGCCAGAAATGTGAGCAGCTCAGAATCATTATTATGCTAAGCCTGTCTACACAATTAATAATTCAATGAAATTTTATCTATATGAGTTTCAGAATGGTTTGTCATGAGATAGGGTAATATTAATCCATCCACAAGGAGACAATCTCTGAAAAAAGAGTAGAACTCATATATAGATTCATCAATTAATCCATTCTTATTTTGGAAGTTAATATATGAACTGTAATGTGGCATGCCAATTATTAAGGATTTAAATTTTATGAATTCCTTATATTTTTAGGTGAAGTAAAATAAGGAAAACAGCATAAATAGCCATCTTGATGTCATTAAAAATATCTATAAAATGTGTATACAAAAACTGTGCCTAAGTTAGGGCATCAAAAGAAAACCTTTGGATCATACCTTGAAAAAACCAGTAAGTGAATTCAAAGCTTTACGTTCAATTTAAAAAAAAATCAAAAGCGGTATGATTTATTTGTGAGCCATTATATATGCATGTATATAATACATATATAAAACATATAATAAAAATAATAAATGTATAATTATATGTACAAATGTAAAAATGTTAAGTGTCCCTCTTTAAAGTTCAGGTCTTATGAATTTAATTAACTTTCCTTTCATAAGACCTTATCCAAAAGTTATTAAACTTTTAAAAAAAATTAGACTTCTTAATTTTGAAAGTTGAAATTTTGCTTTAAACGTATTCATAGTTTTTCTCTTCATAGCTAGAATATTGTCTGTCTGGTCTGTAAGGAAAAATTAATTCACAAATATATAACTCTAAGAGGCAAAAAAAATTGTATTCAAAGAGGCAAAACTTAAAACCAGGAAAAATACAAATCCTCAGAATTCAAATTTACATCACAACAATGTTTTGTGGAAAGATGGGAATTTAGTAAGCCTAATGTTTAATTTAGATTTATTATTAGACTTTTAAAACCTAGTATAAGATTTTAAGTTACTGTGTTACCATAGGCACATCAATGTAGCTATTTGAATCTTCTCATCAGTAAAGTTTATTTAATAAATTCTGGTTTATAGATTTATAGTAAGGAGTTACAGTATTATACTGCAAAGCCCCCAGCTTTGGTACTAGGCAGATTAAAATCCCATTAACACTGTGAGAGACATTTATTCTTGTTGGTTCTCTGTTTCTTCATCTGTAAATGTGAGAGCAAGAGATAAAATACGTAAAGCACCTGGTACAGGGTAGGTATTTAGCCAACTGATTTTGTTTTCTAATCTTATTATAGAAGAGTTTATAGGAAGATTCATAACCTATTACAGATATCTTCAAGGGGTAGTTTTCTAGTACTGTTGAGGAAAGGGAAATGTTTTGCAAACAATGATGATACATGTATTTTTATGAAACCATGTAACTTCCATATGCATTTAATAAAACATGATGAAAGATTATTTTGGCAAACATTTAACCATGTGTCTCAGTTTTCATTTTAATTATGATTTTAACCTTCAAGTATCTGTTAGAATATATATATTTTTAACTTCTAGTCTTAGGATTCCCATGCAAAAGCCTATTTCATGCCACATATAGCAGACATATTAGTAGCAGTTTGGGATTCCGAGTACCCATAAAAATGAGTTTGATAACAATAATTCCAAAAAGATCCTTTAAATATCCTTGAATCTTGAGTACTAAACTCCTTAGCCCAGAACAGCTTTGGAGCTAAGTCAAGAAGTGAATGGAGCTTAGAGGGAGTTAGGGCAGTGAAGACTGTAACAGCATGGAAATTAAAAATGAGAGAGACATTTCCATGTGAGACCAAAGAGTAAGTAAATGGTAGGCAAGTCTCTGTCAGCAGGGAAGCACAGTAGAAACCACTAACACGGTACAATGAAGGTTGAAGGTTAAATGAGGGGGGTCTATACTCCGGGATTGCTACCATGTGTGCTAGATAAGTGGGGTACAATTCATGGCATTCTTCATGTATGTACCTATTTTAAAAGTTATAGTATCTCATATTTGGGGGAGATATTAGTGGTTCTTTCTTTTAACACATGTATGCTTTCAAAGCTCATAAAGTCAATACACAAAGTTTTCCTTGGCTTAAATGATGACTTGGTATTGATAGTTATTTTGATTTATTTTATGTATTTTTTCCCCTGATCAAGAATATGTATGACTTAGACTTTGCATCATTTGTTTCACTATAAATTGGCAGCTTGTAAGAGCAGCCAGCTACTCAGCAATAGCAAATAAATGAATGGCAACCTGGACTCTGCTCATAGATCAAATAAAAAAGAAAGCAAAATAAAAATAACAAAGGTTCTCTGACAATATATATCTGGGTCATTTACAACCACTTAATATGTAGCTGCTTTTGGTTAATAAAAATAACCGTCTAGCATACAGACGGGTAACTATGATGACCAAAGGTAGAAAAACATGTCATATTTTCTCAGAAGGTCATTGGCAATTTATGTCCAAAGCTGGAAGTGACAGCGGACAGACCTCATTGTATTATTTCCTGGAAAGAGAAAGGTATCTGTCTTGTTTTCTGTATGTGTGGCATATGTTTTTCCAAGAAAACAACAGTACCTTTCAAATAAAATAGTTTCCATTTTTTAAAAGCATCATCAAAAACAATATTTCTACATGAAACTGTAAATTTCTCAGTTGTGTCTTGTAAGATGTATGACAAGAAGGTAGTGTTTCCCTCCCTTTCCATTTCCCTCCATTAAAAAACAACAATGGTTTGGTTTGGGCTTCTATTTATCTGTTTTGTATTTAGTTTTTGACCTGTATATTTTATATATTTTCAGACATGAATTATCAGACTTAGAAAAATTTTGGTTAAAAATATGGGAATACAAGACAAATTTCTTTAGCTGAATCTAACTGCCATAAAAAGATAAAATTAGATATTGGCCTAAGGCATTAGATCTAGACTTGAGTATATCCACATGGCATGGAATTTTTATGTATTGGGAATTTATGAAATCAGAGCAGTTGGTGTTATAGAATCTTCACCAAATATTAGTGCTAGAGAATGAGAGAGAAAAATTTGGAAGTACCCTAATGTTAATATTTTATTTAGTCATAACACTTCAAAGAGTGATATTAGAATCATTAACATCTTAAATTTCTAAGAATATATATCTTGATTTTCAATGAATTGTATTCACATTGAATTGCATTTCTGAGTTCTTTCGTGTCTGTGCATCTTTCCATTTTATAGAACTGTGCCTGTGGCAGCTAACCAGGAACAGCATGCTCATCTATCCATGTCAGTTTTCATTCTGGTGAGGATAGTAAGTTTTCCTATTCATTCATGACCTCCCCAGGTTTAGGTAGTCCCTCTGAGCTCTCCTAAGGATAGATGATGAATCTAGTCTTTTTCTTACTGGTCATCCCACTCATTTTTAATGATGTAAATAAGTTACTTTGAGGAAATTTACCAAGAGATTGTAGTACAGAGCTTCTGTTATTGAAGTCTCCATGAGGGATGATTGTTAGTATATGATGGTAAAGAAAGTGACAATTATTTCTGGGATGAAGTTGAATGAAATTATGTGTTCATTTCATAGTTAGAAAATTAAAAATGCTAAATATTTCACAACCAAATTAACAGATTTTAAATAAGAGTAAAAATACTTCAGATATATTTCCAGGAGCTATATACTAAATGATCACTGTAAAACGGTCACAGTTGCATATAATTAATTTTACACAGTTATGTTTTCTTTTAAACTAGTGTGTGCAAAAAGCACAAACAATATGGATAGATAATACCAGAAGACTTTACAAATATAAACAAGCTGTAATGTCTGTTATAAATTGAACATTAAAAATGAAGTCTTAGGTGAAGCTAAAAAGTGGGGTGATTTATGGTTCATGTCCAATACTAATGGCAGTATGTCTCCTGAGGAAAGGGACAGATACCCCACAGGAAGACAAGCAGTTCCCTTTGAGGATCTTAAATGGGACCCTGAGAAAGAAGGTGCCTGGTGGTGTAAACATTTTCTAACATGTATCCTAGAAGGTTTATGTTGTTCCAAGAAAAGTTTATGAATTATTCCAATTTGTCTATTATTTGCCAGGAGCAAAAGGAGAGTCCCTGAGCCTTTCTTGAGCAGCTTAGGGAAACAATAAGAAAACACATCCAGTTAACACTTGACTCCACAGAGGGTCAAATTATTTTAAAAGATAAATTTATCACTAGGTGGCCCCAGACATTCAAAGAAAACTCCAGAAATTGGCTCTAGACCCAGATCATAACCTGGAGAATATTCTTAAAACAGCTACTATGTTCTTTTATAACTGAGATCAGGAGAAAGAGGGGGCAAAAGAGAGAAGGGATATGAAAAAAATGACAGCTTTAGTAATGGCACTCCAACGAACAAGCACCTTTCAGGGGCAGAGGGAAATCAGAGAACCTAAGAACGAGTGCTTCCAATGGGGCCAAAATGGCTACTTTAGGAAAGACTGTCCCAGTCTTTCTAGACAGGGGCTAGTCTAAGCAAACCACCTGGCCCCTGTCTAGAATGCAAGGGTGACTACTGGAGGGTGACCTGTCCTCAGAGGTGAAGGCCTACAGGAACAGTGATCCTGTCATTACCCAAACTGGACTGAGGGTGCCTGGGGGAAAATTCTCATGGCTCCAGCTTGTGTCATCACCCCTCAATAGCCCTGGGTTTGCCTTATAGTGGAGTGCCAGGAGATAGAATTTCTTCTGAACTAACTCTAGAGCAACCTTTTCTGTACTCCTCTGTAACATTGGTCTTTTATACCCCCAAATCTGTAACTATACAGGGAGTGTCTTGAAAACCCAGTTACCAAATTTTTCTCTCAGGCTTTAAGCTGCAAGTGGGGTGACTGGCTATTCTCTCATGCATTCCTAATCATGCCTGAAAGTCCTGCTCCCCTTTTGAGGAGGGACATACTAACTTAAGCAGAACAACCATTTGTATAAATATGAGACAAGAACCTATTCTATTACTAGATCAAGAACTACAGAAAGCCACACATTACTTATTTAGCTAAATTTCAACAAATCTTTAAAAACCTCCCAACTACATTTTCACATTCAACACTAAAACAGCTTTTATCTCCTGGAAATCTAATCATGATCAAAACTCTTCCCTAACACCAACTTGGGAAGGTCCCGTTTCTATTATCTTATCTTTTTCTATAGCTGTTAAAGTTATGGGAATAGATTCCTGGATACATCATTCAAGAGTAAAATCCTGGAATCCACCACCTGCCACAGAAGCAGACCATGAAGAAAATCAACTACAGTCCACCTACACTTAAACACAGTAAAGATGCTTCCAGTCTAAGACCTGATTGTATTATGAACCCCTGGATTGTTCTCCCTCCAGAGAAACCTAACTACCCCTTCCTATCATCGCCAGGAACTCAGCAGGAAGCAGTTAGATCGAGTCTTCTCCCTTTTTCCCTAACCACAGTTAGAGTTTCTACTCAGAGAGGGAGAACTGATACAGGACAGGTGATGTCCCAGCCAGCTCAGCTGAGCTGAGCTAAAGGAATCTCCACCTCAGCAGTTTTGGTGCGGCCAGAAGTCAGCAGAGGAACCAGCGGGCTAGAGGGTAGGCAAGGGGGGGTCCTCCCACCCCCACTCCTACCCCCACTAGAGGCTCTAATAGCCAGAGGGTCCAGACAACTGCTGGAGAGACACTGGCGCCTTGGTGTCTCCTTCCCTTTGCACCTGTGACTGAATATGGAACCCCCATTTCCTATTCCTAGGTCAATTTAATGTAAGTTTCCTAGGTCTCAATTCTGTGAATGGACTGTGTCCATTCATTAATACATTCATTCACCTTGCCCCAGTGGAAGAGACTGTGTCCATTCATTTCCTGGCCTCATGTAGAAGGTACCCATGCACCTATATGTACCCCTAGACAAAGAGGCTGGAGAGAGAGACAGAGATACATGGGGAGAGAAACAGAGAGAGCTTTTCTCTCCTGACTTGGGTTTTCTCTCTCTGCCATGAGTTTTGGTGTTTTTGTATTCTTTTCTGTAAATAAATCCTGTCTTACAACTAAAAAAAAAAAGAAGAAGAAGAAGAAGATCCTGAAGGGGCTTACCCATGAACAAAAGCAAGGAGCACCATCTGTGAGGGACTTTTAGATAGTTAACAAATAACTGTATTGGCCTAATGACTTTTTTTCTTCACCTGAAGATAAAGGAAATGTTGAAGGAAAGGCATTTTGATGATTCTCAGGACATCAAAGATATACGAGGACAGCTTTCATATTGATTTTTCAAAAAGAGTTCCAAATTTGGTTTGAAGGTGGACTAGGCTCTGGTCTCAGTGCGTTAGATTCCCAAGAGCAATACTTCAAAGACGACTGTGGCACCTTCAAAGTATTCCACTTGGGATAGCTCGTATTCAGCAATGAGGTATGTAGCTCTTTTTCTAGGATGGGTTCGTGAACTTAATTGCTAGACTTCCTCTGGGTGTGTATATATGTGGGGGGGGGGAGAGAGGAAGAGAAGAAAGAGAAAGAGAGTGGGAAATTTCTTATGGAACTAGCCCACACAATTATGGATTCCGTGACGTTCCAATATGAGCCATCTGCAGCAAACTGGAAAATAAGAAACCAGTGGTACAATTCAAAGGAGGTCAAAGAACCCTGGAGACATTGGTGTAAATCCTGGAGTCTGCAGGCCCAGAAGCAAGGGGCTCTCACGTTCATGGCAGTGGAGATGGATGTCTCAGTTAAGAAGAGGAATAATTGCCAGCTCCTTTGCCTTTTTGTTATGGTCGACTTCTCAGAGGATTGAATAGTGCCCACCCACATCGGATGTGGGTCTTCCATCCACAGTTAGTTTACAAATTCAAAGGGTATTCTCTTCTGGAAACACCTTCACAGACATTTCTATAAATCATGGTCTGTCCCCCACTGTTATCTGGGGATCTTTTATCCCAGTCAATTAATAAAAAATATTAAAAATCACAAAGTCATTATCTTTATTCCACTGACATGTAAGTATGCCTTAACTTTGCTCCACAGGGAAGGAGACATTTTCTCTAACTTCCAAAGCTTTATGAAACTTGTCATTTTTTTCAGGACAGAGACAATATTTCTGCCTTCGAATGCTCTTTGCTATACAAGCATCCTTAAAAAAGGTACTATGGAGCAAAGAGCATTCAGGGTCTCACTTATTTACATTAGCGAAAATATAAAAATCTCATGGAGAATTCTGCCTCAACAGTAAAATACACACTATGCATCCTCCCAAAATAAACATAAGGTAGAAATAAACATTAGCGACATAGTTAATATATTAGTATATGTTAATGTATTGGTTAGTTATATATATTACTAATATAGTTACATATATTAATATAGTTAATGTTCATTCATAGTACCTCAACTGAGGGTTAAATTGGGTAGCAAGTATTTTAGTTTCTTATTGATATAGGGTATTTGAAGTGTAAGATTTAGGTAAACCTTACCGTCTTTTTAACTTTTCCTCCAAAATATGAAACATCAACAAGTAGTACTTGGTTGTTTCAAATTTATGCCAGGCATTATAGCAGTACCACAAAATTATATGCTCTGAAATAGTCTATCATTTCTTTGGGGAGACATAATGTTCATATATAATGCAAACTACGCATTATAAGAGAACAACTTGTGGTAGCATTTATTAAAATACTAGGTTATGGGTACAGAATTAATATCCTATTGATTTAGTTTATAAACCATTTTAACATATATTACCTCACTTTGTATCTATAGCTCATTTGTAGTACCATATATTATTGATTTTGCAATTTGAACTTTTTATTACCACTAAAATAACCATGAATCTTATACTTGATAGTATCTCACAAATAAAATACTATTTTCTGAGGGGCACAGATAATAATGCTACATTTTTCATCATTTAAAATACATCATTTCCATTTGGAGAAGAAAGTGAAGCTCAAAAAGCAGTAGTGATTTTCCCAGAACAACGCAGCCAATAGATGTTAAAGCAGAATTTGAACATAGGTTCTTTTATTCTAACACTGTTATCTACCCACAAGCATTTACTGCATGACTGTGTAACCTCTCCCACTATTCCATTATTGATGATATTGAAGTTTCAAAAGAAATAGCATTTGCTCAGATTAGCTCAATATCAAAAGGATTATTAGTTGAGGCCCAGTGAGAATATATTCAGAGTCAAAAGGTTAAAAACAGCTAATGGAAAAGTGAAACTAAATATTACCCTTTTGCCTGTGGCTACCTGAGTTGTGTTTGTATCTTTCTTCTCAGTATATAGATATTTTTTCCATGCTAGTACCATGAATAATTTGTTATAGTATCTTAAATATGTTTCCAGTTTTTTTTAGAGTATTTTATTTTATTTTTTAATTAATTTATTTATTTATTTGGAAGGTGAATGAATGTATCAATGAACAAACACAGTCCCCTCCGGGGCAAAGTGAATGAGTGCATCAATGAATGGACACAATCCATTCATGGAATTGAGGCCCAGGAAATTCACATGAAACTGACCTAGGCATAGGGAATGGGGGTTCCACATTTAGTCCCAAGTGCAAAGTGAAGGAGACACCAAGGCCCACGTGACACCTCAGCAGTTGTCCGGCCTTTTTGGCTATTGGAACCTCTGGTGGGGGTTGGAGGTCCCCCTCCTTGCCAGTCATCAAGCCTGCAGGTTCTTCATCTGGCTGCTGCAGCACCGACACTGCCAAGGAGGAGGCCGCAGGTCTGCCTGGTCCGCTGAGCTGGCTAGGGTGCCAAATGTCCTGCCTCAATTCTCCCTCTCCAAGTAGAAACCGCAATTGCTGTTAGGGAAAAGGGGTGAAGACTCGATCTAACTGCTTCCTGCTGAATCAGGCGGTGATAGAAGGGGGCAGTTAGGGTTTCTCCGGAGGGAGAGTGATACAGGGGTTCATGGTTTGGAACCATCTTTATTGCATGTGGCTTGATGACATTTCTGGAAAACACAAGTCTCATTAGTATAATCAATAATAGGCAAAGGTAGAGCAGCATCAGGTCAGAAGCACTTATTCAGTGATGCTAAAAGAAAACCATATTAGGAATTTTTTTTGCTGTTTCTTGAATAATAACTTCAAACTTTCTTTTGGCTCACAAGTGTAGGTGGTCTGTGGTTGGCTGTCTTCACTGTCTGCGTCCGTTGAACATGGAGGGTTCCAGGATTTTCCTCGTGAATGATGTATGCAGGAATCGACTCCTATAACTTTAACAGCTGTAGAAGAAGACAAGATAACAGGAAAGGGGACTTCCCAAGTTGAGGTTAGGGAAGGTGAATTAGAGGGAAGAGTTTTGGTCATGACTAGATCTCCAGGAGGGAAAAGTTCCTATGTTAGTTAGTATGTCCCTCCCCAAAAGGGGAACAGCACTTTCAGGCATGATTAGGGAGGCATACTGCTGGGTTTGGGGTTGGAATGTTCTTCCTTCTCCAGTTGCTTGAGATGTCCCATTAAGTTGTTAACTTCTTCTCTTTCCGTTCTCTTGAAGAAGGCTTGCAGTGCTATAAATTTCCCTCTTAGGACTGCCTTTGCAGTATCCCAGAGGTTCTGATAAATCATGTCTTGATTGTCATTTTGTTCCAAAAATTTGGTAATTTCCTTCTTAATCTCATCTATGACCCAGCTATCCTTCAGCATAAGGTTATTTAGCTTCCATGTTTTTGTATGAGTATGCAGATTCCTGTTTTTATTGAGTTCAACTTTTATTCCATTGGAGAAGATGCAAGGAATAATTTCTATTCTTTTAAATTTGCTGAGATTAGACTTGTGACCTAAGATGTAATCAGTTTTTGAGTATGTTCCATGGGGTGCTGAGAAGAAAGTTGTTGATTGGTTAAGTTTAAATCTAAAATTTCTTTACTTAGCTTCTTTTTGGAGGATCTATCCAACACTGCTAAAGAAGTATTAAAATCTCCAACTACTATGGAGCTGGAGGAAATTACGTTACTCATATCTATTAAAGTTTTTCTTATCAATTGAAGCACAGTCTGGTTGGGCGCATAAATATTAATAATTAAAATCTCATTATATTGAGTGGTACCTTTAACACATATGAAATGTCCGTCTTTATCCTTCTTTACTTTGGTTGGTTTAAAGCCTATTGTATCTGCAAATAAGATTTCAACACCTGTTTTTTTCTGTTTTCCATTTACCTAGACTATAGATGACCATCCCATCCCCTTGAGTCTAAATTTATCTTTTAAGCTAAGGTGAGATTCTTGTATGCAGTAGATATCTGGCCTGAGTTTTTGTATCCAGTCAGCCAACCTATGCCTCTTTAGAGGACAATTTAAACCTTTCACATTAATTGAAAGTAATGATAAATCTTTAGAAAGTCCAGTGGACATTTTTAGTCCTTTTTTTGCTATGGAAGATGAAATTTGATAAATAGTTTCTGGGTGAGTTTACTTTTGTGGTGGAGGTTTGCGCTGGTCATTGTGGAAGATAGCTTTGAGAATGTTCTGGAGAGCTGACTTAGTTTTAGCAAATTTTTTCAGCATGTGGATGTCATTGAAGTATTTAATTTCTCCATCATAAACGAAACTCACTTTAGCTGGATGCAAGATCCTGGGTTGAAAGTTCTTTTGTTTTAGGAGATTGAAAGTCAATGACCATTCTCTTCTAGCTTGAAAGTTTTGATCAGAGAAATCTGCAGTTATTCTAATATTCTTCCCTTGTACATAATGGATTTCTTGCATCTGTCTGCTTTCAGAATTTTCTCCTTCACATTAACTTTCGTGAACTTAATTATGATGTGCCTGGAGGATGTATTATTGGGTTGGGTCATGCTGGGGTTCTGAAACTGTTTGCTATCTGAATTTCAGAATCTCTTGGCATGTCTGAAAAGTTCTCTTTCATAATATCATAAAGAAGAGACTCTGTGCCTTGTGATGCCACTTCATCCTTTTCAGGTATCCCTATAAGGCGAATATTGGTTTTCTTCGAGTTATCCCAGAGCTGTCTGAGAGAATGATCCTTTTTTGCCTTCCATTTCTGTTCCAAAGCTTTGTCTTCTATGTCAGAAATCCTTTCTTCTGCTTATTCCATTCTGTTACTGAGGGATTCTACTGTATTTCTCAGATATTTGAGGGCTGCAACTTCTTGTCTCAATGTGTCAAAATCTTGGTCATTTTGTCTTTAAATTCATTGAATTCCTGAGACATCTTTTGGATTGCTGCTTGAAATTCTTATTCCATCTTTTCCTCCATTCCACTGATCTTATTTGCTATCCAGACTCTGAATTCAGTTTCTAACATCTCAGCCATTTGCTTATGCAAGGGATCTTGTGCTGTATCTACCTTGTCATTCCTTGATGGAGTTGATCTACTCTGTTTATTCATATTGCCAGAGTTTTTCTGTTGATTCCACCTCATGATTATTTTTCACTGTTGCCTATGACCATCCTCAGAGTTGGGGAGGTGTTTCTCCCAGATAAGACCCTGGCAGAATCACTCTGTTGTTACTGGATCTTTGTAGGGAGTGACCCTGTGTCTCTAGTGATTTCTCAAACCCCGCAGGGTGGAGAGCTTAAATCCTCCTCAGCCTGCATATAAGACACTTAAATTGCTAACTTGGGCTAAGCAGAAGCTTTCCCAGGAAAGCACTTGTGGCTGGGATCACTCCTTAAGTGGCTATCCACTTACCCAGTGTGCCAAAAGCAGTCTCACCCTATGCCCCTGAGGGCTAAGGTTGCAAGGCGTCTCAGTCCCCGTCTTTAGGCTGCTCAGTCACTAGATTACTCATTCCCGCCCAATGTTTGTTCTGTGACCCAGAGGGTGGAGCTTGCCCAGGGCAGTTCTCCGATAGTGGCTCCACATAGCCCACAACCAAACACTGGTGTCTCTATCTGGCTCAGTGGCCCAGTCTGGGGCCCCAGACAATGCTCAAAGACCCCTGCACTCTTGCCCAATTTCTCCCAAGGCAATTCAACTGAGCACCAAGTCCAGAAGAAACCCAAAAAGCACACAGGCAAGGCCTTTCCCGCCTGTAGTTCCACTGTTGCCCCACCCACAGCTGCTGACAGTATTAGACTGAATGAAACACATGCAACCATTTTCCCAATCTCCTCCACTTTTGCCTTCCTCAAGGTGTCCAGAAGTCCCATACTGTCTCCCTGTGTCCCCAAAGGGAAGTTTCTGGGCAGATCCCACCTGCCAGAGATGCCTGAAGTCCTCTCTCCCCAGTCTCACCGTGCCCAGTTGCAATGAAGCTGTTACTCCTCCAGTTTGTTTTTTATTTGTATATTCTATCTTTTAATACAAATAGAAATGACATATTTTCCAAGCTTGCAAATGTATTTCCAAAATTTTGTACATAATATTTTGATATGCATTATACTCTTTCAAATCTGTGCTTTATTTTTATTTCATTATTGATTTTTGTTTGGTTTTTTATGTGTCTGGTTACTCATTCACTTTAATCAGAATTTCCCATTTTTTCACAGTCCTTAGATGATGTGGGAGTCTAGATGAGCTAGGACAGACCAAAGAGTGGTCCAGTTTTGATGACTGGTGTGATTACTTGGATTCAACTAAGGTAACGTTCAACAAAATCAAATACATATGGTAAGTGGTCCAAATATTTCCAAATGAAACAAATGAGTGCAAGGTAACGGGACCGAAACCTCTACCTGGTGCCTCCTTTCCTTCTGCCCCTTATAGATGCTCTAAAAGTTTTGTCTTAGTCATGGATGCAGGTTCAGGAAGAATTTGAAGGAATTCATTCTTTGATGTTAGTACATAGGAATTGAGGCACAACAGTAGCCCAGATTGCCTAGACCTACTAACTAAATTCTATAAGTACTGTATAATATATAGCTGTGTACCAGCAAAAATTTGGAATTTAGTTAGTATATATTATAGTAGTATAACTATAGTATAGTAGTACTATAGTAATAGTAATATAATAGTACTATATATTATAGTTATCATACTTAAAATCTCAGTTTTCATAGTTTATTTGAAATTTCAGCTCTGTAGGCCTAGTTACAGTCTACCACAGTAGGATGCTATGAAGTTAATTATAGGTTTCAACTTAAAAAAAAAAGTCTGTGAGTATAAATAAGCCAAAGAGATGTGGTCCATTTGGGGGTTTCCTGAGTCCTGATGACTCATGGGAGTTGAAGACATGCATTTTGTCCTTCTAATCTTCCAGGTTAGTCACACATTACTTTCTTTTCTTCACATGTAAGAAATATAATAGTAATTCTCTTTATCCTGATGGCATTGAGAACATACAAATTTTTCATTTGTATTTTTTACTACTTATTTCTTTCCCTTTAACTTTTCTTTGTGTTTATTTATTTTTGGCAGAACCACAGAACTCACTTCATGTCATCTCCTAATCACTACTCTCAAAATAAACATTATACTGACTTTTATTACAGTTACTTCCTTGCAAAATTATCTGGAAAAAGAGTTATCTGGTCATAGCTTCTTCATATTCTCAAAGGGATCTGCATTACCCAAAAGTTAACTAACATTGTTCTGGAAATGTAATTTTTATGATATGATGTGAAACTGTTGAAATAAAGGTGTGTGGAAAGGGTCACATCCTAGGATGACTTAATTTTCTCTACAATTATAGTACTTTGTACCAAATACTATAAATATGCAGCAAAATGTAAAAAGGATATAGAGAAATAAAATGTGTTGACTAGCTGAGTCAGGTATTCTGTTGCATAGTTATATCATTTCTAGTTAATGATCAAATCATAATTTACACAAAGAGTCACTGAAACGATATATTTTCAAATATTACACAAAGTCCTTTTTTTAATCAGTAGTAAGAGAAATGGCAGTCTTTACTCTTCACGATGCACTTCATATTCCCAAGACAGCATTTTAGACTTTGTAGAGGAGGAGCAACAAGAGAATCATCTCAACTGCCATGGGCATGGCCCATTCTCTTTAATGAGGTAATAATCTCTAACCTTGACTGTCCAGGTAAGAATTTTGCCAAGAAGAGTGATAAAATTAGCAGGTGTTAATCTCTGTATCCTTTTATAATTGAAATTTATTATCACTGTTGAGATCTCTTTACTTATTCTTGCATGCAACATGCTGAGCACCAGCTTTAGAAGATAGGCTTATGGCCTGACAAAAACCTAGCTTCTTAGAGTCTTTAAATGTGTGGACCTCAGGAGCCATAACAACTGCCTTGCTTTTATTCATAGTTTATGAATGTGTCTCTGCGGACTCTAGTTCAGTTTTGCCTGCTTTTCTGTTGCTGTGTTTTACATAAATGTGATTATTCACTACATTTATTTTTTGCACGTCTAGCCTAATATTATATTGTGAGACTTTTTTTTTCATAGAGCTAGTCTTTTAAAATTCATCATTTAAGTAAGTGTTTAGTAGTATTTCATGATTCCAATTGGCATTACCCTATTTTAAATTGCACATGAAATTTATGGATACCTCATTATTGCAAATTATGCTATTGTTTAATAAAAGAAAGAAAAGGGGAGGGGGAGGGAAAGAAGAGAATGAAGAAAGAGAAATGAAAAGTAAGAGAGAAAGGAAATACAGTAAAAAATACAATATTAATAATCTGATAAAGGTTTACTTTCCAACTTGGTATCCGGCCATCCTGGGCCTACTGGGACTCTTCTTCTCAGGTTCCTTACTCTGGGACCTCAGCTAATTCATAAGATGCCCTCTGGATATGGTTTAATCTTGGTCAAAAGGGAAAGAGTACATTTCTGGTGCCCCCAGAGGTTAAACCTTTTGCTTGGGATGGGCGCAGGAGACTTCCATTCACATGGGCCAGAGCAATTTGCATAGTGAATGAAGCCTTTGATCAATTTGGCAGAGAAGAGTAGTGATAATCTTGTACAGTGATACAATATATCAAAACCTTTCTTGTGAGGTACCTGTTAAAATCACTCACCCATTTTTCTCTTTGATCCGCTCCGCTACCCCAGTTTATTCAATGCTTTTACTTCAGCTTTATTGATTCTCCTCTATTTCATTTCTTTCCTATTTTAGTAATTCCTTCTGTTGTCTTTATTATTTGCTTATTAGAATCTTTATTGGCTATTTGTTTTCATGTCTTAACATAAATTCATTGGTAATCCACATTCTCAGTTTTAATACAGACATGTAATTATATATATTTCATTCTAAGCATGGTACATTGTAGCCCATAGGATTTGATAGGTACTATTTTCATTAGCATTCATTGAAAATACTTTTTCAAAAGTTCTACCATGTTTTTTTCTTAATCAATGAGTTATTGAATAGTTTTCAGGGTGGCACCTGGGGCTCAGCGAGTAGGGCGCTGGCCCTATATACTGAGGGTGGAAGGTTCTCGATGGTGGATTCCAACCCAGCCCTGGCCAAACTACAACAAAAAAAAATAGCCAGGCATTCTGGCAGGTACGTGTAGTCCCAGCCACTCAGGAGACTGAGGCGAGAGAATCGCTTAAGTCCAAGAGTTGGAGGTTGTTGTGAGCTGTGACAGCATGGTATTCTACCAAGGGTGACAAAGGGAGACTCTGTCTCTAAAAAAAAGAAAAAGAAAATAGTTTTCAGACATTTTGAGATTTCCTACTTGTCTTTTTAAAATTAATTTCCATCTTAATTATGGTTGTATAAATATGTTGTGTGATTTCCATCCCTTAAACGTTATTGTTAAATATAGGCAAGCTATTATAAACATTCTTTAGTAGAAAGATGTGTATCGTAGCTAGTGGAACATCTTATGTGTGGCTTATTAGGTAAAGTTGCTCATCTTTTTGGTGCAGTCTAATGTATCCAGTGGTGGGAAAAGCTCAAACTGCCTTCCTGAACCTACTGTGACTATGTTCTCCCCAACTCTGGATCGCCGAATCCATGTTGGTGGTTTGAAATCATTTGAAATCATCCATAGTGGGCAAATTTATATCAGACAAATCAGGTAATACTTTAAATTAGGGGGGGGAGAGTTGTTCTCAAAAGGCAAATATTAAACATTTCCCAGCACTCTTTGGCTATGTCCCTATGTCCCTGGGACACACACAGTACCAGGCACAGGGAAAGCTATATTAAAATTTCTCAACAAAATCATGTATGTTCCATTTTTCCTGGTAGATATGTTAACTTCCATACTGTGTATTTTGAAGGTATGTCATTCTAAACTTAGAATTATTATATGTGACCACTGAATTGAACCTTTTATGAGAAATGAACTGTCCCTCTTTAGCTCTAGAAATGGGATTTTTGCCTTCAAATCTATTTTGACATTGTTATAGCAATATCAGGGTGCGATATTTTTGTTAGATTCCAGGGTATCTATAATTTCCTGTTTTGTTTTTCATGCTTGCTCCTGAAAGCTGTGTTTAATGCATCTCTTATAAACAAAGTATAACTAAGGTTTCATTTTATAATCTAACAGTCTGACACTTCTATCTTACAAATTTAATATTGTCATGTTTCTTTTTTTCCTTCAGAGGTATAATTTAATGGAAGAAATACACAAATCTTTGCCTTTACAACTTCGTGATTTAAAAAACGATGAGTTAAGTACCTGTGGCCTGTTACTAATTGATTTGTGAGGTATGTACAGAAGACTGGAGAAGAAAAGTTTTAACAAAAATTACCCTATTGGAGTAACATATTTGTACAATGAGAGTCATTTACAAATCCATTGTGTCACGATTTAAACATACACACGTTACAGAAAAGGCATCATGTATTTGTCACACATGCATATCGTTAGGTTAAAACTTTCCACCAAAGGATCTTTCTCTTACAACTGTTAATCCTCATTGGTAATGTGAAGATTAATAAGCCTGCGCTAATGGAGAAGCCAAGTGTTTTTGAACGATTGGTTATAGTATTAAAATCTTCCATGTTATGTTTCTCTTTGATTCATCTGTGCTGTCTTGCCTCTTTCAGGAGTGGTTGCATGTATTTTATTGTTTCATTTTTCTTTTCTTCCGACCTAGGAATAGTCTTTAAAATTTATTTTCTTGAAAGTGAATAAAGTACACTATATATATATATACTATATATATATATATAGACACTCACATACATATACACACACACATAGAGAAACCAAAATTGTGAGAATATTATGTATATGTAAATAAAGACAGAGATAGGGGAAGAAGAACTACAGTATGTAGGAAAATTTTAATTTTTGAGTTATTTTAAAAAAGAAACAATAAAATTTAAAGTACAGTTCTTAGAACTGTCAAGGAAGGTGTGAAAAAAAACCAGCATAGGTGGATTAAGAGAAATCACTTAATAAAATGAGTGATTTAATCTGCAAAACTTGAGTAACAATGTTATTTGTAGATAAATAAAATGACTTATTTATAAGGCAAAATTGTTACATTGGTTAAAAATAAACCTCAATTATATTTTGTTTGCAACAACTGTTTATAGCTTACTACTTTGAAGTCTGTAACTAAGATCTCCAGTTATTTGTAAAGACTTTTGTTCTGTTCCTATTTGCTGTTCTTTCTCTGAGTGTTGTTAATTTATTTTATCTGCTCGAGGTTCTAATTATCTTAATAATGTATTGCATATTAAATTTGTGATATTGTTGATAAAAATATTTTGATTCCTGGCATGATATTATTCTTCTAAGGAATTTTTTTTCTTCTAAGGAAAATTTGCATTTGCTTCTGCCAATCAGTCATTCAGAATCACAGCACTTAATTTCAAGTACTGAGCTAATCTGAAACTAAGCTAAAAGCCTAGTGGCAGTCTTATCAATCCTTCCTTAGATGTATGCCTCATTTGCAGCCCTGTGGTGGATTCAACCTCAAGCAAGTTCATTAAGGGCCTTTTACAGGGTAGTTTGATTCTAGAATGCTTTATCCCTAAGCATGTTAGCATGTTGGATTATCCCTTAGCCTCACATTCCAGCTTCTTAGTTTCCTTCTGGGACTTTGTCTTTTCCATATTAGTTCTTACCAATTCTTTACTTTGACTTCTTCAAGTCAGTTTATGTATTTAATTTTTATTTCTAATTCCAGTGTAATGGTTGGCCCAATTTAAGTAGTCTATCACTGCTGAAAGTAAAGCATGATAGAAATTTATATTAATTAATTCATTAATTAATTATTTTTTTTTGTTGGGGATTCATTGAGGGTATAAGAAACCATGTTACACTGGTTGCATTTGTTAGGAAAAGTCCCTCTTACAATCGTGTTTTGCCCCCAAAAGGTGTGGCACACACCAAGACCCCAAGACCCCACCCCCCTTACTCCTT
>CAUYON010077536.1:0-61285 GCA_963573935.1 Arctocebus calabarensis | reverse complement strand
ATAGTTTCTGGGTGAGTTTACTTTTGTGGTGGAGGTTTGCACTGGTCATTGTGGAGGATAGGTCTGAGAATATCCTGGAGAGCTGGTTTAGTTATAGCAAATTTCTTCAGCATGTGGATGTTGTTGAAGTATTTAATTTCTCCATCATAAATGAAACTCAGTTTAGCAGGATACAGGATCCTGGGTTGAAAGTTCTCTTGTTATAGTAGGTTAAAAGTCTATGACCATTCTCTTCTAGCTTGAAAGGTTTGATCAGAGAAGTCTGCAGTTATTCTGATGTTCTTCCCTTTGTAGGTAATGGATTTCTTACATCTGGCTGCTTTCTGAATTTCCTCTTTCATATTAACTTTCGTGAACTTAATTATGATGTGCCTGGAGGATGTCTTATTTGGGTTGGATCATGCTGGGGTACTGAAACTGTCTGCTATCTGAATTTCAGAATCTCTTGGCTTGTTTGGAAAGTTCTCTTTTTAATCTCATTAAGAAGAGACTCTGTACCTCGTGATGCCACTTCATCATTTTCAGGTATCCCTATAAGTCGAATATTGGTTTTCTTCAAGTTATCCCAGAGCTGTCTGAGAGAAATTTTTTTTTTGAGACAGTCTCACTCTGTCACCCTGGTTAGAGGGCTATGGCATCATCATAGCTCTTGGCAACCTCAAGCCCTTGGACAATCCTCTTGCCTTAGCCTCTTGAGTAGCTAGGACTACATGTGTCTACCACTATGCCCAGCTTGCATATTATCATTTTTAAAAATTATTTAGATACTTTGTTTTTTTATATATCATTTTATTTTTTATTTTTTTCTTAGTATTGCACAATTATTTTTTTAAAGACGTGTATTTTATTATTCTTCATTACATTATTTTCCCCCCACCCCACAGTGGTAAGACAGAATTTATTTATAGAAAAGAATAAAGAAAACACTAAAGCTCCTGGTACAGGGAGAGAATTCAACTGGGGAGAGAGAAGCTATCTCCGTTTCTCTCCCAATGCTCATTTTATTTTTTTTTATTATTTTTTTTGAGCACTTACTTCCTTTTTTGTTTGTTTGTTTTATTGACTCTTAGCTGTGTACAATAATTCAATCATGGGGTACAGTGCGCGGGCTTCACATACAATCTGAGATATATTTATCAACCAGATTGACATAACATTCATGAGATTTTCTCATTTACTATGTGAAAACATTTTTGATCCGTATTTAGAAGTTTTCTCCTGACCCTTCAAATGTGCCCCACAAGCGTGATCTCACCTTCCTAACTTACTTCTGAGGGTGCACCCTTCTTCCTTTGTGCTCTGTGGGCAGATTCTAAACATAGTATTTACTGAAATACAACCGATTATTCTCTGTGTATTTGGGTTTGCTTTTAAGTTTTTAAACCAAAGGCTAAGTTATTTTGTGCTTTGAGTAGGATCATGGAACAAAAAAAGTAGTGATAAGTTGTCATGTTTGTTATTAAAATCCTAAGTTTGTAAAAGGATGAGGCAGTTTGCAGAGGTAATAGGAGGAAGGGTGGCGGGGTACAAGGTTTGTAGGAAGAATCAGACAGGCTTGGAAGAAGCAGGTGGGAAATATGTGGTTCTATGTGATGGAAGACAGGATTCTCCCAACTGGGTCCTATGGATCAGAAGCAGTGAGGGTCCAGGCCCCTCATCGTGGTGGGCAAGAGTGAGGCAGCCAGGACCCAAAGAGAATGTTTGCATGGTGCACGGGGAGGGCTTCACCTTGGGTAGGAGTTTCCAGCCTTACGTGTATCTCTCTGCCTCTGGCAGAGCACAGAAACCAGAAGAATTTTCAAGATCCGAAGAGGCCATGTAAATCTGGGACAGTGGATATGTCAGTAATATACTCCTAAAAACAGATGATCTCACCATGACCCCGGAGACAGGGGCCTCTCCCATCCTGCTGCAGGATGGGGCCCGAGCCAGAAATTAAGTTTATTTATTAAACCTGGATTATTGTGCACACCTGAGTCAGTCGGCGGAGATTAATGTCCATTCTGAGTGCATTTCCTGGGGCCGAACATCTCAGATCGTTATGCGCTCACGAGGAGCCATAGTTTTATTTAATTGCATTTGTTCATTTACTCTAATTTGATAATATTTCCTATGAGCACACATTTAAATAATTATTCAACTAAAATGATGTTTTCCGAGTTAGCCTGGCAAAGGGGCTTTGGAATCTGAAGACTCCAGTGATGTACGATCCCTCAGCATGTGGTTTCGATCTGACTTTCATCATGACTTAGCAGAAATCACAAGATTTATTATGTGTATGTAACTGTGGGAAGAGTTATGTGTAGAAAATACTTCTTAAAATCAGGAAAAATGGTACGGAGTGCCACTGAGGACAAAGGATCCCAAATTCTAGAAGGGGGCCCTGGTGTTTCCTCTCAAGTCTTTGCTTAGGAGTATATGAAATTCCCGTCATTGCTCTAAGCTCAAGTTACTTTGAAGAGAAGAAATTAGAAGGATATTCCTGAGCATCAGAATTGTGCTTTTCCCGGTGTGGGGCCAAAGGCCTGAATTTGGGAAGGCTGGAATCCTTATCATGTGAGAATGGACCTGGTTGCCACAAGGTTCAAGTTGAGAGTAGGGAGCCACACGGGTGATGGTGGGGTTCTCATGCTGATTTCTGAGTTGCTGCCTCTTTTCCTGTGTAGTTGCATTTTGATTAGTCCTTGGAAATTGATTGTCCCCACGCAGACCACATGGCGGGAAGGACAAACCAATCCCAGGTCTGCTTTCCATTTTCTTAGTCCGCTGTGTCTTCAGAGAGTCTGGGGTGGCATCAATGCATCTGAGTAAAAGTGGTTAAAGAAATGTGATTTCAGTCCATCCCAACTTGCAGCTGCCTGTGAGGGCACTTTGACCATGGCCCTTCCCCCTGTCACACCTCTCTATGCAGGCACCGCAGCCACGGTTGTGTCTGTCAAGCTGCCTTTACGCTGAGGCGCTTGGAGCCTTGGTTTAGTGAGTCTTGGGAGTATTCCTTTTATTGTGCAGACTGGAGGTCCTTCCCTTAGAGGACCACACGGCAGGTGTCATCTGCCTGCTGCTTGGTGGGGCTGACTGCTGCTCATGGCTCAGGCTGGACAGAAGTCACCAATTTGTACAGTTTTGCAAGGAGGTCAACCCCCCAACTCCTATTTTCTGAGCAATGCAAAGGCTATTCCTAAGGCAGGCACCGTCTGTCTAGGCATTTACCGTTGTTCAGGGAAGCAGTGGGAATTCTGTTAGTCATTGATGTGAAGGGTCAGACTTAGCCGATAGTGTCTTCATTCTATACTAGCACATGGAGTAAAACTAAGGACTTTGAACTAATCTGGAAAACTGGACTGATCTGGAGCAACTGTGAGGCTCAACTCTGCTCCTTGAGCTATGCACGATTATTATTTTTAAAAGCAATTATTCTTGCTTCAGACTCTAAATGTAGAATTATGATGTTGGAAATCATAGGGACCTCTATCTGTCTACGTTCTCTTCTTCAACCCACAGATTAAAATAGGGTTTTCTATCCATTTTTTTCAAGTATGTTCAGTAGAAAACACCACAGGGTAGATTCTGCAATCAAACTTCTGACCCCAATGCTTGCAGAGAGTTTTGGAGGGAGCTGGCCAGTGAGAGTGAAGCTCCTGCTTCTGACGGAGCAGTCTGGGCTAGATGCCTGCACTAGATTGCTAGACAACAATTCCTCCAGCAATCTCTGTTCCTAAGAGTTAGGAGCGTGTTGCAGTGAAGAATTATTTCTTGATCATCCATGGTATCTGTAGACCCTGATGCTCTATAAAGCACTTTTTTCCCAAGCAGTGATTTAGGAATTCTACCTTCTTTTTAATGTCTCTCTTATTTTGACATGTGGATCGAGTAGGGGAAGGCAGAGCTGGAGGTTTGCGCAGGAGCTTTATACTACTTTGCCTAGAAGAGACACATGGTACCTCTACTTAAAGCTCATTGGCCAGAATCGGTCACCTGCCCCTGCCTAACTGCAAAGAGGCTGGGGGAATAGTTGCCTCCGAGAGTGAGAGTGGACCCTGGTAGTTGTGACCAGGAGTAATGTTTGTGCAGGGGAAGGTGAGCATTGTGGGACTAAGGCTCCTGGCAGGAGGCACGGCTGCTAAGGCTGGCATTTTCCTGCAGTTTTCTCCCCACCAGGGCCTGTGTTGCTGGTTCAGCATCCCCAGCGTGGGCTGCCCACCTTGTATCTCTGATGAGCTACATTTCTCCCTGGGACCTTCTGCCATGGGCTCATTCTGAGAGAGTGCAGAGCAGCCGGGAGCAGTTGGTGCAACTCTTTGTCTTCTGCACCGGGGAAGATTGTTTCCTATTTCTAAGATTCCTTAAAAGTACTCATTTTGCTTTGACAATGTGGGTGGGTAAGTAGGATTTTGAAAAGCTGTTGCTGATTCCTCCAGCTCGTTTAGGAGCCATCTGGAAGAGGCCTCAGGGCCAAGGCAGACGTGCTGTTTCCCCAGCCTCTGAGAGCTATCCCTAGGGAGCAAATACACACACACTTAGGCTATAAATCACTTCTCTCATTGGTGCTAAATTAACTTTTAAGCCTTCTAAACTCCTGAACCAGCTGCTGGCAGACCCTGGGTGGCAGGATGCTGAGTCCTGTGCTTGCATTGATTAAATATAAATTGCGTTTGTTGCAAGATTTAATGCATGCATTAAGAGAGGCAGCAGCAATGGTTCCCAAATGCTAGCCTGTGACGGGCTGAATCAGAATCATTTGGAATGTCACGTGAAAGACAGATTTCCAGGCTCCATCTCAGATCCACTGAGGCACAGAAATCGTTGAGTGAGCTCATCACGTAGATACACAGTCAGGTTTGGGAGTCCCTGCCGGTGTGCAAAGAGCCCTGGGGGGGAGTTTGAAGGTCTGCTACCGGGGTTCCAGGCTTCGCTCGGAGGCTGTCGGCCCCAGCATGTTACTTAACCTTTCTGGTTTCAGTTTTGTCATCTGCATTATGATGAGATGACTCTATTTCTTTAAATGGTATTACTTGGAGCCCCAGCATATAAGCAGATAAAAGTAGGGCAGCTCTGGTGGAAGGAGTTGGTCAAGTTCCCCATTTGTTCTCAAAATGGTCTTTAAGGGCTGCCGAGGAATCTGAGGCTTTCTGGGACACGGTCTGAAATCCTTCTGGGAGAGTGATCAGCAAGGCGCTTTTTACTCCTGGGAGCCTTTAAATTGTGTCCGTAGAGGTGGAATGTGTCTTTCCGTCTACTCGTCTTCTAGCTCTTTCTGTCTCTCCCTGTTATTCTGTGACTCTGTGTCTCTCTCTTTCTGTTTCTCTCTCTCTCTCTGTTTTTTTGTTTCTGTTTCTTTTTATCTCTCTCTCTTTGTCCTAAAACAGATGAAAGCTCAGGATATATGTTCTCAGATAAAACATGGTAGAGATTTTTAACATTTCCTAACATGCTATTTTACCCAAAGTCCTGCTAGACAAATAAGGCACATATTTGATAAAAATATATGGTCTGTGGTATAGGCTGTGAGAAACAGGCCTTTGTTTTATTATTGCGTGTAATGCCCACTGAACTCCTGATCGTTTTTGTTTGGGGATGACAGGTATTTATTATATTAGGATGATATGAGACTAGGTATGACAGAATTCCTTTAGGAGGAAGAAGCCTTAATTAGGTTCCAGAATTGTCCTGGTTTAGCACAGGACAGGATCCTACAAGATCTGAAGTAGCACATTTAAGTTTTATTTTAAAAGTGAAGTCAGGATTTCCAACATCAACAATAATGACAACTACCATGTGACTTTTTTTTTTTTTAATAGCCGGAAGTTTTTTTTTTTATTAAATCTTAAACACATAGATCATGTATACATTAATGCATTTATGGGGTACAATGTGCTGATTTCATATAGAATTAGGAATGCTTACATCACACTGGTTAATATATAACTCATCTCATTTACTTAATTATTGTGTTAAGACATTTATAGTCTATACTAATAGATCTGACATGTACCCTTGCATTATGCACCATAGGTGTGATCCCACCATTCACCCTCCCTTAATCTGACCTCCCTGCTTCCTTCCCATCCCCCCTCCTCCCTCCTTCATCCTGGGCCATAGTTGTGCTTTATTCTTCATATGAAAGTGTGAGTGATTGTAAATTGGTTTAATAATAGTACTGAGTACATTGGCTATTTTTCTTCCATTCTTGAGATACTTTACTAAGTAGGATATGTTCTAGTTCCATCCATGTAAATGTAAAAGAGGTAAAAAAGAGTCTCCATCTTTTTTAAGGCTGCATAATATTCCATAGTATACGTATACCATAATTTATTAATCCATTCATGATTGATGGACACTTGGGCTTCTTCTATGACTTGGCTATAATGAAATGAGCTGCAATGAACACTCTGGTGCAAATATCTTTGTTATAAAGTGATTTTTGGTCTTTTGTATATACACCTGGTATAGGAATTGCAGGATCAAATGGCAGGTCTACTTTTATATCCCTGAATATTCTCCATACTTCTTTCCTAAAGGGCTGTAGTAGCTTGCACTCCCAGCAGCAGTGCAGAAGTGTTCCCTTTTCTCCATATCCATGCCAACATCTGTAGTTTTGGGATTTTGTTATGTGAGCCACTCTTACTGGAGTTAGATGATATCTCAAAGTGTTTTTTTTTTTTTTGAGACAGAGCTTCAAGATGTCACCTGGGTAGAGTGCCGTGGCATCACAGCTCATAGCCACCTCTAGCTCCTGGGCTTAAGCCAGTCTCTTGCCTCAGCCTCCCAAGTAGCTGGGACTACAGGTGTCCACCAGAACACCCAGCTATTTTTGGGTTGCAGCCATCATTGTTGTTTGGTGGGCCTGGGCTGGATTCAAACCTACCAGCTCAGGTGTATGTGGCTGGTGCCTTAGCCACTTGAGCCACAGGCACCAAGCCTCAAAGTGGTTTTGATTTGCATTTCTCTGATGATTAAAGATGATGAGCATTTTTTCACGTGTCTATAGGCCATGCACCTATCTTCTTCAGGGAAGCTTCTGTTCAAGTCCCTTGCCCACAATGAAATGGGATTACTTGTTCTTTTCTTATTAATAAATTTGAGTTCTCTGTGGATCCTGGTTATCAAACCTTTGTCAGAAGCATAACCTGCAAATATTCTCTCTCATTCTGAGGGCTGTCTACTTGCTTTACTTACTGTGTTCTTGGCTGTGCAGAAGCTTTTTAGTTTGATCAGATCCCAGTATTGTATTTTTGTTGTTGCTTCAATTGCCCGGGGGGAGGGGGGGGTCCTCCTCATAAAGTATTCTCCCAGGCCAATTTCTTCAAGTGTTTCCCATGCACTCTTTCCAAGAATCTTTATAGTTTTATGTCTTAAGTTTAAATCTTTTATCCAGTGAGAGTCAATTTTAAGTCTTTTATCCAATGAAAGGTGTGGGTCTAGTTTCAGTCTTGTACAAGTCACCAACCAATTCTCCCAGAACTATTGTTAAACAGGGAATCTTTCCCCCAATTTGTATTTTTGATAGGCTTGTCGAAGATCGAGTGATGATAAGTGTCTGGGTTCATCTCTTGTTGTCAATTCTGTACCATACATCTACCTCTCTGTTTTTGTGCCAGTACCATGCTATTTTGATCACTATTAGATTTATAGTATAGTTTGAAGTCTGGTAACATAATTCCTCCTGATTTGTTTTTATTTCTGAGTAATGTCTTGGCTATTCAAGGTTTTTTCTGGTTCCCTATAAAACGAAGTATTATTTTTTTCAAGATCTTTAAAGTATGACAGTGGAGCTTTAATAGGGATTACATTAAATTTGTAAATTGCATTGGGTAAAATGGACATTATTAACAATGTTGATTCTTCCCAGCCATGAGCATGGTATGTTTTTCCATTTGTTAACATTTTCAGCTATTTCTTTTCTTAAAGTTTCATAATTCTCTTTATAGAGATCTTTCACGTCCTTTGTTAGGTAAATTCCCAAATATTTCATCTTCTTTGTCACAGCTGTAAAGAGAATAGAGTCCTTGACTATTTTTTTGGCTTGACTATTATTGGTATATGTAAAAGCTACTGATTTGTGAGTATTGATTTTGTAACCTGAGACACTTCTGTATTCCCTGATCACTTCTAAGAGTTTTGTAGTTGAGTCCCTGGGGGTTAAGTTTCTTTTTTTAAAAAATTTCAGATCAATGTGAGGGTACAAATAGTTACAGTGCTTGCATTTGTTAAGTAGAGTGCCCAGGAGGTATGCCATACACCCTTACATTGGGCCCATTAAATGGGAGCACATCCATCCTCCCCCCTCCTTCCCCTTCCTCTCATCTTAAATTGGATTGAGTTTTTCTCTTATGTGGGCAGGTATTAGATTGTCTAGTGGCTTCATGCTAGTATTGAGTTCATTGGATACTCGCTTTTCCAGTTTTGTGATACTTTGCTAAGAAAAATGTGTTTCGACTCTATCCAGGTTAATACAAAAGATGTAAAGTCTCCATCTTTTTATGGTAGAATATATTCCATGATATATTCCATATACAGATTATTTACTTATTTATTTTTTATTTTTTGTAGAGACAGAGTATCACTTTATCACCCTTGGTAGAGTGCCATGGCGTCACACAGCTCACAGCAACCTCCATTTTCTGGGATCAAGCGATTCTCTTGCCTCAGCCTTCCGAGTAGCTGGGACTACAGGCGCCCGCCACAACGCCCGGCTAGTCTTCTGTTTTCAGTTCGGCCGAGGCTGGGTTTAAACCCGCCACCTTTGGTATATGGGGCCAGCGCCCTACTCGATGAGCCACAGGAGCTGCCCCTATATACAGTTTATTAATTCATTTCTCTGTTGATGGGCATTTAGGTTGCGTCCACATCTTGACAACTGTAAATTAAGCTGCAATAAAAAAACTTTTAGGTTTCTTAATATTTTCACTCCTAAATCCTTCAGTACATAGTTCCTAAGAACAAAAACTTTCTGACAAAGTTTGCTGTATACCAATACAACATTCTTTTTTTTTCTTTTGTTTGAGACAGAGTCCCACTCTCTTGCCCTGGGTAGAATGGCATCATAGCTCACACCAGCAACCTCAAACTGGAGGATGCTTGAGCAATCCTTTTGTCTCAGCCTGTTGAATAGCTGGGGACTACAGGCACCCGACACAATGCCCGGCCAGTTTCTCTGTTTTTAGTGGAGAAGGGAGTCTTGCTCTGGCTCAGGCTGCTCTTAAAGTCCTTAGCTCAAGCAACCCACCCACTTTGGCCTCCCAGAGTGCTAGGATTACATGCCTGAGCCACTGTGCTGGCCACCACACAGCAATCCAATACATAGCAGTGTTAAAATTTAGGAAAGTTAACATTAAGATAATATTACTATCCAATATCCAGTCCAGATTCAAGATTTACCAACTACTATTTGTTCTTTATAACAATACCAATATGAATTTTTATATTCATTTTTGAACTTGAATGTGGTATCTGAGTTGTAGGAAGAATAAAATACTAAGAGAAAAATAATCTATTAATATGTATTCACCCACTCATTCAGCAGATAGCAATACAGAGGGATATAGGAAAGTAGTTTTTAGTGGTATAGACAGGTGCCCATGGAGGGAGGCAGAAATTCACAAATAGCAGAACATATTCTGATAGGGAAAATGGCAGATAAATGGGCATAATTAACAGAAATGGGGAGATTAGAAGGAGGTAGTTTGTGGATGCTGAATTAGAACATGTTTTGGTTGTGAATAAAATGGGTGCAGCCTGTAGTTATGTTTTACCATTCGTATGGATAAGTAGGTGACTGTATATTGGCTTCATAGTAGTATTGAGGGCTGTTATGATTTAATAAAGAAAAAAACCCCAAACAATGGGAGCAGACTTGTGGGCAGGTGGATCTGCAGATCTAGAGATAGATTAAGGTTAGTGCCATAGTTTGGAAAGTTCCACAGAGAGGAGAACCTGGAAATCTTTGAGGGGGGACATTTTTAAGGGGGTAAACCAAAAATTGAGGACAGAAGATTGGAAGGAAGTTGAAGACGGTGTGGAAAGCCCTCATAATCTCATGAGGAAGTACTTTTCTCATCAGATATTTTTGCCAGGTTATTTTGTTTTTATTAGAGAATTGGGTCATCGTAATTCGTATTTTGCTATGCTTAAAAACTTTCTGCAATTCATTTTCTGCCTTGGATTGGAGGGTTTGAAGAAAACACGTAGACGTTTAAATAGAAAGTTAAAAAACTCACAGTGGCCCTTTCCTGTTGAAATTATGATATGCATCACTATTATTTGGGCATCATTTTGCCTAAAATAGGTAAAATCCTGTAGATTTGCCTCTCGCTGTCTATTAATTGAACTGCTGGCATGTTTATGTTTTGAGACCTCTTCTAGCGCTATTAGATTTGCCAGATGAAAAACACAAAGGCCAGTTCAACCTAGGAGATAATCAATTTTTCATGCTCATTATCATTTAGATGAGTCTTTTATAAGGGAATGGTTTCAGCATGATGCATTTTAATGCTGAGTAACACCTCGTTCCTCTAGGTAGCCAAGAGGAAGACTTATGTACTTCCAGAGAAAATGTTAGGATCCTAAATCACAGAATAAAGAGAAAATCAAAAGGAAATTTGTGAAAACAAAATGAGAGCCAGCATGCCGTTCAACTTTATTGCCAGAGAACTTTTCATTTTCGTCAATATTTTTACAGTTGCTTACCTCTCTGATTCTTGGTAACATGTCTTCTGAGTATCCTGAAGGAAAACGTATTCAAGGCTTCAGTACTTTTTTTTGCTTATTTTTTTATTAGATCATAACTGTGTAGATTAGTGCATTTATGGGGTCCCATGACACCTTTTCTATCTTGACACCATTTGGAGCCATTTCAATATTGCATATTAAAAAAAAAGACATGTCTCTCTGAAAAATTAAAATCAAAACAGACCCGATTACAGTGGCTTCAGCAGTCTCGGCCAAAAGCTGAACATCTGATAGCCTCAGGACACCAAGGCTTTATCCATGTAACTAGCCAGTGGCCTCGGAGACTTGATTATTGGAAGGGTAAAAAGGCTTGAGATTCTAGTGCTCTATTGAACCTTGCTTCTGGTTAATTTATGAACACTTACTAGATCTTACACTTCCAAATGGAATATCCCAAGTAACTTCCCCTTCTTTCATTCTGAAATAGTAGAACAGGTGTTAACATTGTACAAGCCCTTCTCCTCCGGAGTGTGATTAAAAAGCTACTGTATAGTTATGCTTTATTCTTATTTTTAAAAATGGCTTTTGGCCTTTGGCTCTGGCTACCTGGCCTACAAGCTTAAACTCAGATTGCCTCTTCGGCTGTGAACTCATGTGTGTATTATCCCTTTGAAGGCTGCCCAGCCAGGGGTCTATATGTGTTGCATGACGCATGTACACACACTCACACCAGGTATGTATGCCTGTACAAGGGAAGATGGGCAGAAGAAATGATTTTCTAGAAATCGTTTCTAGATTTCTAGTTCCCCCTGAAATGAGGGAACTAAGAAAAACTGCTGCCTTGTCCCAGTATCAGATGGCCTTTGCTTAAGTATAGACACTTTATTCTTTGCACCATCAAAGCCTCTGGCAGTGATAAGCATGATTTTCAAGACAGTACATAGCACCAGAAGAGCTCTAACTAATGTGCCCACTTCAATTTCAGCATTGCTCATTAGGACAACAACGCAAACCAGCTGTCCCCTGGTGTTTGGAAAAGAACGATCCAATTAACTGGCTGTCATCCACCTGGTTCCAGATTTAGCCATCTCCTTACGAGTCTGTGAGAGCAGCCAGGCTGCATGAATTTCTGTCATTAATGCAAGCCAGGGGGTGAGGGGGCATAAGGAGGACCAGTATTCTCTGGATGGCTGTGGAGGGGAAAAGGTGAAAGACCTTCTAGAGCTTGAACGTCTGGAAAGGCAGCTATAGATTAATTAGGCAAGGTTTTGATCTTAAAACTCTTCCTTATTTTCTGTATGTTGACATGAAGGCTGGGAATACGTTGTATTTCCATGACTGTGAATAGAGGACCATTTTAGATGTAATGACCTTTGTCTGGATTTTTCTCTTTAGTAATAGCGACATTTAAAGTGTGAACCATTCATCCATATTGTAATTAACCAGATACCTATATTGGAATATTCAAATTTCACTGGAATTCATCACTAAGACTTTCCTTCCTGGATTTGTAAAAAAGATATTCTGACTAACTCAGAAACAAAAGCATTGGCTGGAGCCCTAGACTAGATCGTTATTATATCTTGGGAAGTAAAACTCCTAACAGGTATCTGACCATTTAGACCCTGAAGTCACAAACCTCGTGGTTTGCCTCCGGAAATGTTAGAGGCCCACAACTTTCTGGGGGTAATATCACATTCTCGAGAGAGCCATCAATAAAACAATCGTTTCTCAGCACCGAAGCTTGAAAACATGCTGTATTACACTTTCCAATCACTTCAAAATCACATTTAAAAGATCTATTTTGTTGCAAGATGACCAATCTCATCTGATTTATAAGCTGTGGCTTTGGAGGAAATGTGGGCGTCTTAGGAGTTGGAGCCAGGGAAGCAATGTGCCCTGCTGCACATAGACACTTCCTGCATTTTGAGCAGTTCCCAGGACGTGCTTCACTTTGCAATTTTTAAGTCATGTGGCTGATAATCATTTATCTGGCGGCCTGAGTATGGTGTTCATGTTTTATTAAAGGCTTATGTTCTGGGTTTCCATACCTACCTTTCTCCTGCCCCTTTTCCCCAAACAACCTATACTTTCCATCTGTTCAAGAAAGGATGTAAGTGGATGATTATTTTCTGGAAGTCTCTTTCCTTACCATTTCTAATTTTTTGGTAGGGCGGGGCAGGGTCTTGCTTTGTTGCCCAAGCTGGAGGGTTGTGGCTTTAGTCTAGCTCACTGCAACCTCAAACTCCTGGGCTCAAGCGATCCTCCTGCCTTAGCCTCCAAGTAGCTGGAACTATAGGTATGAGCTCTACACCCAGTGAACCATTTCTAATTTTAAAATAATTTTGTGAATTTTCATTTCTCCAACTGTTAGATGCTCTTAAAATGGTTTATGAGTTCTGAGCTAAGTTCTCATCTCTCTCCTTGCTGTTAGTAAAGTTGCAATCTGTTTCAGAAGAAATATCAAGATTCCTCTGATGTCAAATTTGCTGCAGCCTGAAATGCAGGAGAGAGATAGAATTGTGCAAAGTGGAATTTCTTTAGATCATTTGACAGTTGTTGAATTTAATCTCTGTACTTTTTAAAGGTTATTTTACATCCTATTCATAGCAACTTGTTGATCTTGGATTTCTATGACCTTAAATAAAAAATTGAGCAAATAAACTAAAGTTCCTCAAAAGACAATTACAGTCTTTTTTTTTTTTTTTTGAGACAGAGTCTCACTATGTCACCCTCGGCATCACAGCTCACAGCAACCTCAAACTCTTGGGCTTAAGTGATTCTCTTGCCTCAGCCTCCCAAGTAGCTGGGATTCTAGGCGCCTGCCACAATGCCTGGCTATTTTTTGGTTGTAGTTTTCATTGTTGTTTGGCAGGTCCAAGTCTGGATTCAAAACCCCCAACTCCTGTGTAGGTGGCTGGCGCTCTAGCCATTGAGCTTCAGGTGCCCAGACGAAAATCACAGTCTTAATGTGTAAAAGTTGTTTTTCTAGGAAAAGCTATTTACTTGCCATTGTGAATTGATTGGCTAACACTTGCTCTGAGTAGGTCTGATGAATATCTTCTACTTTTCAGTAATTCTCAAATGCTCTTTTCCTGTTCCTTCCTTGTTGCTTAAACCTCCTAATCTTGAAGATTCTCTTTCCGTGTTACTCAGTAACTTTAGCATCTGTCTAAAAGTTGCCCGTTCCTTTTATTCCTCGGTTCTCTTCCATGATCCTTAGTTTTACAGGACCAACCCTTCTAAAACAACTTCATATTATTTTCTTGATGTTCTTATCTCTACTCACCTTCATAATCATTTTAAGCTTTTCATTAAAAACTATTCTGGAGCGTGGGCCTTAAATTCTCAAATCTTCTCTCATTGTAACCATTGATTTCCTTACCGCCTTAACTACCTTTGCTTGTTCTCACCGATGGACTCCTTTCTGCTCGTGGCAACAGTCTTGATGTTTCTGTCTGCCCCTCGTGACTCGCTCTTTCAGACTAACTCTGCCCCTAGCAGCCCAGGTCCTGTGGTCAGCCTTGATAACAGTGCCCTCACTGGACTCCTAAAATTCCTCAGCTTTTTACCAACCTTGTTTTTGTCCTTGTTTTGGCTTGTTGCTTACCAAAAATTACTGGAGAAAGTCCGGATCGCACGTTGAGTAACCTCACGCTTATTCCTGGAAGGATGGACCCAAGTTCTTCCTAAGATCTGTCCCTGTGGGCTCTCCCAGGCTAGTGTCCTTCGAGCTTCCTCTTAGCCTGCTGGCCACGCTGGCTTCTTTGGGTTCCTCAAACACATCGCTCTTCCCTTCGTTGCAGGGCCCACCTAAAACGGTCTTTCCGTTATCTGCTAGTTAACTCTTAACCAGTTATTAAGTGTCAACCTAAATTTCACTTTCTTAGGGAGAGTGGTAATTGAGATTAAACTTCTATCGCACCCTTCTCATGTATCAGAGACCATGTTTGCCTCTCTCATGGTTACAATTTTATGTTTTCCGTGTGACTCTACACTGAATATTACTTTGATGAACAAAGGGACTTTAAGTATTTCTACTTTTCCTTGTGCCCTTAACAACTGTACCCTTACCTAATATATTTATTTGTAAAATACAGTAAATATATTAAGTGGAGTAAGCATAGTAAATACTTTGTAAGTGGCTCTTTTACTCCTGGTAACTCCTTAAGAAGAAGGTATTCAGATTTTTTAAATATTAGAAATGTGTTCTTTATATTGAGATAAAGTCTCCTTTCCTAATTTTGTTCCTTGGGATTTCTAGCATATCATCAAATACAATGTCGTATAGTAGAAAGGGCACTGTTTGGAGTAGAAAATGTAGCTGTAGCTACCATAATTGGGGCTTATTCTATGTCTGGCACTCTGCTCATCTGTAAAGAGGGAATGATAATAATTGCTTTATCCAGTTCAGATTGACAAAGTACTTGTTAAATACCTCTTGTGGTTGGTCCATGTAGTGCCTAAATAATTGGGATAAAGATGAATAATACATAAGCTAACCTTGAGGCGTTTGCAGCCTATTGGAGAAGCCTAAGAAAATATCTCAGGCAGGCACTTGCCAGGAAATAGACTCATTCTTCCCCATTCTCGCACTCAGGAGTGTGTTGGGATTCAGATAATTTCCTGGTACTCCCCAAAGGTGAACAGACAGATGTTTACCTAGAGCTTTCAGAATAGTTGTGACCCAAGAACATATCAAGGTTCTCCGAGGATGGGTAGGTGGGTGAAATTCTTGGAAGAATCTCAAATTGTGTCATTGGCTGCTGGGGACTCATGCCCATGGAAACCTGCCCACCCCTCCCTCTTCCCTCCTGGGACCGTGCTGTGTTCCTGTTCTGTGTAGCCTTCCATGTGCACACATGTTCTTTACTTCATATGAGGAGACTAACTTTATCCCTTGTATCTGACCGTGTCTTTCCATCCCCCGTTATCCTTTTATCAGCCACATAAGGAGATACGCACGGCCACTGATCACTTCACGATACAAGGTCAGTGATACGAGAGGGAAAAGTAGTGGAAGTAAAAACTGGCACAACCCTTTTTGAAAACTGGCATTACCCGCTAAAGCTGAAGGTATGCAACCCTGTGATTCTTCATTTCCACACTTAGCTACATACACAGCGAAAGTATGTCCCTGTGTTCACCCAAAGACACGGGCTAGCATATTCCTAGCAGCGTCAATCCTTTAGCCCAAAGTAGAAACTACCCGAATGCCCATCAATAGTAGACTTGTGTTGTATTCCTACACTGGAAGACGGTATAATAAGGACAACCGATCATGTGCCTGACTGTCACTCATAAAATAGAAAACTAGGCAAAACCAATCTAGGTGTTAGAAGGCACCTTTCTTGGGACTAGTTACCAGGGGAGGGCATAGGACGGGCCTCCTGGAGCGCTGATAATGATCTGTTTCTTGATTTGGGGCTAGTTTGTGAAAATTCATCAAGCTTTATGTTTATTACTTGTGCACTTGTGAGTTTCTATTTCCATATAAAGTTTAAAAAGAGTTGGTTCTGTTTTTTTTTTATTAAATCATAATTGTGTACACTGGTGCAATCATGGGGCACAATGTGCTGACTTCATATACAATCTGAAATATTTTCATTGAACTATTTAACATAGCTTTCATGGCCTTTTAATCACTATATGAAGACATTTATATTCTACATTTAATAATGAGCTATGTTTTTGAAACTCTAAAGTTGTTGTACTTTCACATTTGCAGGGATGGAATATTTATAAGGTCTATGGAAAATCAGGAAATTTCAGGCATTGAAGACAAATGATTTTTAAAAACAGTGATTTTGTTTGGTAAATCACACATTTCCTTGGTCATTAACCTACTGCGGTTTTTCAAAACCTTCTCCCCATCACGATCACTAGCAGCCTTCTCAGGGTACTGGGTTAACAAGGTGGTATAAACGTGGACTGCAAACCATCCTCTTAGAGAGGTTCTCTGTCCTTAGACCAATAGTCAGTTCTTGGCAAGAGAGGCTCTTGTTCCAGTTTCCCTCCGGCCACATTCCTATTAAGAGAATAAGGACTCGACGGGCCAAAGGAACCCGAACAGTGATTTTCAACCTGTGTGCTGTGAAAACATCTTAGGTGTGCCTTGACAATTTTTTTTTTTTTTTGAGACAGAGCCTCAAGCTGTCACCCTGGATAGAGTGCTTTGACATCACAGCTCACAGCAACCTCCAATTCCTGGGCTTAAGCAAGTCTCCTGACTCCACCTCCCAAGTAGCTGGGACTACAAGCGCCCGCCACAACACCTGGTCATTTTTTTTTTTTTTTTGGTTGTAGCTGTTATTGTTGTTTGGCTGGCCGGGCTGAATTTGAACCCGCCAGCTCAGGTGTATGTGGCTGGTGCTTTAGCCCGTTGAGCCACAGGCGCCGAGCCTGCCTTGACAATTTTTAAAGATCATTTATTAATTATTTTTGAAAGAAGTTAAAAGCACAGTAAGTATATATATTTTTTAACTTTTTTCTCTTTTGATCAGCATAATTTAAGTGTGCTAGGGAAGTTTAACTGTAGGTTCAAGTGTGACATGAGATACAACAGTTTGAGAAACACTGATCTAGAACCATGTTGTAGGGGACACAGAGGGACCCCAGCACAGCCTCGGGGCTGTGCCGCCTGACCTCTTACAGCTCTCAGTCTGACCTCCTGTCCTCAGACTGCACTGGGCCCAAAGGGTGGCCACACAGCAGCTGTTTCCCTGGGGTGGTGTCGTTGTGGGCTGAGCTTTGGTGTGGAGGCTGGAAAGCCCACTGGTCTGTGTTCGTGGTCCCTGGAGGACAGAGCCAGGAGTAAGAGAAGAACGGGGAAGGCCTGGCGCTGGCTTGTCTGGGGCTGGGACATGGCTCTTTCTGTACTACCCTCCTGTTGGAGCTGCAGAATTCTATATTCTGAGCTAGTCTTCAAAGGTGTTGTGAAGTGGTGTTTGCTGACATGTGGGAAGAGAAGGTATTTTATTTGCTAGCTTGATTCATGATGTGTATGTATTTTAATGGTCTATGGGTCTGCGTCTGTACCCTTGTCCTGGGCTTTCTAAATGTTAGTGACAAGCCTGCCTTGGACATAAATGACTTGTGAATTAAAGAAGAAACACTTTTAATATCCAACCTCAGTAAGGAATTTTCACAACAAATGTCTTAACTTCTTTTAATAACTTAAAGAAATCTTAATGCTTCAGAAACGTGCACCTGTGTGGATCTGGCCACTGAGTAGCAATCATTGACTGTAGAACTTGGCGTAGTTAACTGACCTGCTATGTGCATATCCAGGCCTGTTGATCTAATAGGAGAAGGTTAAATGGGACCATTTGACCAAACAGAACTAACTACTTGAAAACACATCTTAATTAGGATAAGATTATAGACAGCCTCACACCAAAGCCTTTTCCCATTAGGTCTGGACGAGTCTTTCACTCATTGACTTTGTTCCATTCATGTAACCATGACTCAACGACACAGGTATATGAAAGCTTATTTCACAGTAGGCCCTGGAATCCAGTGATGACTAGGATCTCTGGGCTCCAGGCACTCACAGTCTAATGGAGGAGGCTATCAGCATGCTGACTGCTGCGTCAAGGTCAGATCCATCCATCAGGCCAGGAGCATATGCACTGATTGCTGTGTGCGATGTGTACTTCAGAATGTTATGTTCTATGCATCATTCACAAGACTGAGGGCACATTATTAAAATTCTGTGCCAACAACTTATTTCAGCAGCAGTTTTATTTTAAAATCTACATTCTGTTTCTTTGGAAACTTCTTGTTCCATATCAATTAGGCCTTTAATTTGACTCTTACACTCCATTTCACCAAAAAGTACATACTATTGGGTAAATGTCTCTCTTTCTCCACTAATTTCACCTTGTGGTTAAGATATTTGAGTGGTTATAGCAAGAGGCTTGGTCCAAAAAGATATTTTGAGCTTATGAGTCCTTAAATTAATTTCTTAATCTGGAATAATAATATAGCATGTTCCACGTCATATGTATGTGCCTTACCAAGATAAGCAAATGGATAACAGTGAATTTAGGAGATATGTGATATACACATTATATTTCCGAAATTTAGAGCTCTCAGAATGTTATACCCATAATGGTTGACACAATTTTTTTCCTTAGTTGTTTTTCTTTTCTTTCTTTTTTTTTTTTTTGAGTTAGAGTCTCACTTTGTCACCCTCAGTAGAGTGCTGTGGTGTCATAGATCACAGGAACCTCAAACTCTTGGGCACAAGTGATCCTCTTGCCTCAACCTCCCAAGTAGCTGGGACTACAGGTGCCTACTACAATGCCTGGCTATTTTTTAGAGAAGGGGTCTCACCCTTGCTCAGGCTGGTCTCGAACTCCTGAGTTGAGGCAATCCACCCACATTAGCCTCCCAGAGTGCTGGGATTACAGGTGTGAGCCACCACACCTACTTTCCTTAGTTATTCTTATTTTTTAGATAGAGAAGGAAAAAATGGGCACAGTTTGCTTTCCATGAATCTGACTGTTTGTTTCTCTAACTCAGTCATGATAGTTTTCCAATGATCACTATGTCCTCTGACTAGAGGGCCGCTCGTCTGAGTGCATTCTGTGTTTGGAAATAATTAAATTGGAGGTTGGTGGATTGCATCCTTTATCCACTCAGACTATTTTGAGAATACTGTGTGTAAACATCCTGCAGTTCCAGAGGAGGCTGTGACACAGTCAGGAGGGAGGTTAGCAAGGCAACAGCCCAACCCCACCTGCCACCCTCTCCATTGCAAGAAATGATGGTCAATAGTTCTTTAACGTGATTTAAACTTGTTTTCAGTGTAAAGTCTAATAAAGTTCAATGATCACTTGTGTCCTGAGCTTTAGCAAGATGTGTGGATTTGTGCTGATGATTATCCAATCAATTTGGATGAGGCGTTCGTTCCCTTGAGGAGACATAACTATTCAGAATTGTCTTGTGCCTACCAGGCTCAATCCCGCTATTTTCATTTAATATTTGTAATCAGTATCTCTAAATCTCATTAAAACCTCTTCAAAATAGTCACCGGTATGTCCTCATTTGCTCACTCTATAATTATTAGACTTACAAACTGTTTGCAACTTTTCAATATTGTAGTTACTTTCTGTGTATATTTATTTGCATCTTTTATTTATTTATTTTTTAAAATTGTTGTTTTTGTTTTACTGAGACAGAGTCTTGCTCTGTTGCCCCAGACTGGAATGCTGTGCCATCAGCGTAGCTCACTATAACTTCAAACTCCTGAGCGCTCCTGACTCCTGCCTCTGCCTCCCACATAGCTGGGACAACACATTCATGCCACTGTGGCCTGGCTAACTTTTCTAGTTTTTGTAGAGACAGGGTCTCAGTCTTGCTCAGGTTGGTCTTGAACTCCTGACCTCAAGTGATCCTTCAGCCTTGGCCTCCTGAAATGTTAGCATTAAGAGGCGTGAGTCATCGCACCCAGCTATTTTAAAAAGTAGTTTCTTGTAAAGGAGGAGTTGCTGATCAAAGAACATGGTATTTTATTTCAATTCTTTTCTTCCTTTCAAAAATTGTCAATAGATTTAGGTGGTACAAGTGTAGCTTTGTGACCTGCATATATCATATCGTGGCAAAATCTAGGTAAATTCCGTGTAGCATCAACTGAACAGCGTTTGCTGTGCCTGTTATGTGATTTCTCATCTCTCCCCTTCCTCACCCTTTCCCACTCTCCCACCTCCGGAGTCTCCAGCTCCTCTGATTCCCCTCTGTACGTTTAAGCTCCCTCTTATTAGAGAGAACAGATGATATTTAATTTTCTATTCCTAAGTTACTTCACTTAGGGTAATGGCCTCTCGTTTCATCCAAGTTGCTGCAAAACACGTTCTTTCTTTTTCATGGCTGAGTAGTATTTTGAAAACATGGCATTTTAAAGACATATGTTTTTAGGTTGTTCTCACCAATAAAATATTTTTACTAACAATGCACAGAAATAGCGAAAATGTCAAAATATAATCCCGCTCTGGGTGTTATCATTTAAAAAGTTCCACTATTTCAATAGGTAAAGATATTTTGTCACTCGGTTTGGTATTTCTTGTATTTCTAATGAGGCTGCAGGTTTTTTCATGTTCATTTCTATGGTCCGTTTTGTGATTTGTTTCTGTTTCAGTCCTTTTTTTTGGAAGTCAGTTTTGGTGAGTGCTTCTTATATATTAGATGACAGTTTGGTAGCATTGCCTTTTAAAACCCCTTTTCATGGAGGGATAATTTGCATACAGTGCACCAGTTTAAGTGCACAGTACAGTGAATTTGACCACTGTACACTCTCGGGTCACTGTCCCCATAGTTGAGGTGCACACTCTGGTCACCTTGAATGTCCCCTCTTGCTCATTTACAGTGAGCTTCTTCCTGCCTGCATCCTCAACTAGCCTCAGATCTTATTTCTGTCATTCCAGATTAGTTTTCTGTTATAGAATTGGAAAGTGCATTTTATTTTGAGTAGATTTCTTTTCCTGAGTGTGGTACTTGTGAGATTCACCCCTGCTGTGGTACAGCCGTCACTCTGCTCCTTTCCATTGCTGGGTGGTGTTCTGCGTGTGAATACACCACCGTTCATCCGGGCTCATACCGGTGGACGTTAGAGTTCCTTCATTTTTGGTTATTATGGATGGAGCTACTGTGGATAAGGCTTTGTATGGACATATACGTATGTTTCTTTAAGGTAAATGCCTAGAAATGAAATTATCGGGCTACATGGTGAGTATGTGTTTAGCTTTACAAGCAACTGCCAAACTGTCTGTCAAAGTTTTATTTTTACACTCCCACCAGCAATACGTGAAGGTTTCCGTTGTAATAATCTCTGCCAACACTTGTTAATTCCAGTATTTTTGTTATTTTGGTGGGTGTGCACTGCATCCCATTCTGGTTCTAATTTGCATCTCTCTAAAGGCCAGTGACACTAAGTTACCCTCATGTACTTATTGGCCTTGCGGCATTTACTCGAGCAACACTTGATTTGATTTTGTTGATGATATATTTAAAATTTCTTTAAAGTAAGTAATACAGGCTTAGTGCCCATTGCACAGTGGTTATGGTGCCAGCCACAAACACCGAAGCTGGAGGGTTTGAACCCAGCCTGGGCCTGCTAAACAACAATGACAACTGCAACAAAAAGTAGCCAGGCATGGTGGCAGGTACCTTAGTCCCAGCTACTTGAGAGGCTGAGGCAAGAGAGTCACTTACACCCAAGAGTTGGAAGTTGCTGTGAGGTGTGACGCCACGACACTCTACTCAGGGTGATGTAGTGAGACTCTGCCTCAAAAAAAAGTATGTAATACATATGCACGAGAAAATTTTAAATAATACAGAAAAGTCTATGTTAAAAAAAATCTGAATCCCAGGCAAACTTTCCTTTTTCTTTTTTTTTAGTTCTTTTTACTAAAGGCAACCATCATCACAAGTTTATATGATGGTTTTTGTTTGTACAAACATTTTTAATTCTTACAGACTACTACTATATAATATTTTTTAAATATGCAGGTGATTTTTTTTTTTTACTTTTTTACTTGGTTATAATATACAAAAGGTGCACATATCCTAAGTGTACACCTTGAGAATTTTTCACGAACTGAACACATCTGTACAACCAGCATCTGGCTAGAACATCACTGGTATTCCACCTTCCTTTCAGATTGATCTTCTTCGCTTTTCCAAAGATAACTACCACTTTGATGCTTTTTTTTTTGAGACAGAGCCTTAAGCTGTCACCCTGGGTAGAGTGCTGTGGCATCACAGCTCACAGCAACCTCTAACTCCTGGGCTCAAGCGAGTCTCTTGCCTTTGCCTCCCAAGTAGCTGGGACTACAGGCACCTGCCACAACGCTCGGCGACTTTTTGGTTGCAGCCGTCGTTGTTTGGTGGGCCCAAGCTGGATTTGAACCCGCCAGCTCAGATGTACGTTGAGCCACAGGCACAGAGCCTGATTCTTTAATTTAATTAAAAATTGTTTTAATTATTGTAGGTATGTAATATTTCTTTGTAGGGAACACGTGAGGCTGTGATAAATGCATACATTGTGAATTAATTAAATAAGGGTAACTGGGGTGTCCACTACCTCAGACATTTATCATTTCTTTGCTTTAGGAGCATGTCAATTCCACACTTTTAGATATTTTGAATTACAGCCTCACTTATTGTTGCTTATAGTCACTTTGCTGTGCTATCAAATACTAATCATTCTGTCTACCTCACTGTACTTTTGTAACCATTAACCATGCCACTTTCGCCCCCTCCCTGCCCCTTCCCAGCCTCAGGGAACCCTTGTTCTCCTCTCCATCTCCATGAGATCAATTTTTTTTTAATATTTAGCTTCCATTTATAAGTGAGAACGTGTGAGATTTATCTTTGTATGTTTGGCTTATTTCATTCAACATAATTTTCTTCTATCTATGTTGTTGAAAATGACAGGATTTCTTTCTTTTTTGTGGCTATACCATATTACCTTGCATATATGTACCGTGCTTTTTTATCCATTCAAAACCTTGCCTATTGTGAACAGTGCTGCAATAAATGTGGAAATGCAGATTGTTTTGGATCTAATGAATTCCCTTCTGTATAGCATTAATCATAAAAGAGGAATACCCAGCAGTGAGATTGCTGGGTCATATGGTAGTTCTATTTCAGCTCTTTGAGGAACCTCCAGACTGTTCTCCTTAGTGGTTGCACTAATTTACGTTATCAACAAACTCCCACCTTGATTTTAACATTTAGATTAGTTTCACATATTCTTAGACTTTAGACACAGAGACCCTGAATTTACTCTTGGTGTTTGGCTGCTTTCCCTCGGTATGTTTGTGCGATTCATCCATATCACTGAGTATATTTATAATCGTTAATTCTTTTTGCTGTTTTGTATCACCATGTAAGGAGATGCCCTTACTTACTTATGAATTCTATCGCTGGCAGACATTTGCCTAGTGATACAGATATCTGTAAACATATTGTATGGTATACCTCCTGGTGCACATTACCTGCATTTTATGCAGTTTGGTATATGTCCAGCATTAGAATTTATGAGACCCATGGATGGTATATATTCAACTTTACTGGATATTGCCAGTTTTCCATAGATGTTGTACCAACTTCTATGCACAGAGTTCTGACTGTTCTGTGTCTTCTTCAATCCCAGTAGATTTTCTCTTGTAATTATTTCATGAGCTCTAGCTCATTCTTTTGTTTTAATTTCTTGTGAGTGTTTTCTCATTGTGATTTAAATTTGTGTTTCCTGTGTAACTAATGATATTGGGAACTTTGTCATATGCTCACAGGCCATGTGAAATACCCTCATCGGTGAAGTGGCTATTCAAGTGTACTGCTAATTTTGTCTATTAGATTGTCTGCTTTTTTATTTAACTTGTAGTAATTCTTTATATATTCTCAATAGGAGTTTTGTGTTGTCAGTTATATGTATTGTGAATATCTCGGTTTGTGGGATTATTATTATTATTTTTTTACTCCTAAGGGTATTTGTTCATGAATAGAAGTCTTCAATTTTCGGCTCGACACCCTTAGCTCAGTGAGTAGGGCACTGGCCACATATACCACAGGTGGCAGGTTAGAGCCTGGCCCGGGCCTGTTAAACAATGATAACTACAACTAAAAAATAGCCGGGCATTTTGCTGGCACCTGTAGTCCCAGCTACTTGGGAGGCTGAGACAAGAGAATTACATAGTCCCAGCTACTTGGGAGGCTGAGACAAGAGAATTACATAAACCTAAGAGTTTGAGGTTGCTGTGAGCTGTGATGCCATAGCACTCTACTGAGGATGACATAGTGAGACTCTGTCTCAAAAAACAAAACAAAACAAAACAAAAAAAACTTCAAATTTTATATACTCCAATATATAAATTTTTTCTTTTATGCTTCAGTGCTTTTTGTCTCTAAGAAGTCCTTCTCCAAGGTTACAATTATCTATGATTCCTCTAAAAACTTAATTTCTTAGCCTTTCATATTTAGAGCTATTTTTATTCATTTCACATTTTGAATCAACATTTTGTCGACTTTAAAAGTAATTAGAAAGTGTTCCTTTTTTTTAATTCTTTCGAAGAATTTTTGCTAAATTTGTATTTTTCTTCTTAAGGGTTTGGAAGAATTCACCGGTAAAGCTATTTGGCCTTAGGTAACGTGTGGGTGTGTGTAAAAGTTAAAATAATGTATTCAGTTTTGTTAACACTATTCAGATTTTTTCTCTTTCTTGATCTGATAGCTATCATAAATTGCATTTTTTTGAGAAATTTTTCTTTATTCCAACTTGTCAAATTTATTCATTTGAAGGTTTTAACATTGTCATTTTATCCTTTTTCATGTCTGTAGGATCTGTATGCTGTTCCTTTTTCATACCTGACACTAGTAATTTGTATTTTTAAAGTTTTCTTTCTTGATTAGTCTTAGGTGTTTTTCAATATTATTAATATTTTCAAAGAAATAATTTTTGGCTTTGATAATTCTCTACCTTTCATGTTTGTTTTTAATTTTATTCAAATTAATTTCATTAATTTTTGCTCTTTATTATTTCTTTTTTTTTTGGCAATTTTCTTTTTTGTTAAATTTAATCATAGCTGTGTACATTAATGCAATCAAGGGGTACAATGTGCTGGTTTTATATACAATTTGAAATATTTTCATCAAACTGGTTAACATAGCATTCATGGCATTTTCTTAGTTATTAAGACATTTATATTCTATACTTAGTAAATTTCACATGTTCCTATTTCTTTTGTTTGTTTTTTTGTTTTTTTATTTTTATTAAATCATAATTGTGTACATTGGTGCAATCATGGGGCACAATGTGCTGACTTCATATACAATCTGAAACATTTTCATTGAACTATTTAACAAATAGCCCTCATGGCCTTTTAATCACTATATGAAGACATTTATATTCTGCATTTAGTAATTTTCACTTGTACCCTTGTAAGATGCACCGTGTGATCCCACCAATCACCCTCCCTCCACCCATCCTCCCCCTCCCCTACATGTTCTTATTTCTTCATTTCACTTTTTCTTAGGTTTGATTTCTGTGAAGATTATATATTTTTGATACCAAGTTTACATCCTTGTGAAAATATTTACAATATATTTTATATCTATTCCATAAATATTTCTCTTTCCAAACTTGGCTATAGTAAATTTCTTTTATGACCCACCTAGAAAAGAGATGAGCAAACTGGAATATTTTCAAAAGTCTTCATGAACAGTCCAGCTCTTGGCCAGAAACCTTGGCATGATCTTTCAGAGCCAATCTCGGACAATTGCAAAGCTTTACCTGGCAGGCCTCATGGGAGAATGCTGCTCTCTCCACCACTAACTTGGTGCATGGCCGGTGCATTGCAGTTTGTGAAAGAAGTTAGTGACCCAGGACTCAGCCCCCCATCCAGGGATGCTCTCACACATGGTTCCAAAGCCTCTTTGTCTGGAACCTTCAGCAGAGACTACTTTATTGGAGGGGGAAAGGAGGAGACCTTAAAGACAATTTCCTTCACTCTGACTCAGTACTTAGTGCTTTTCGACCTCTACCTCCCCCCACCCATGGCCTTCCTTGGCTTCTTGGGTCTATAAAACTTCAGGAACTCTTTGATTGGGGTTGCCTTGGTAGTGAAGTGATTCTCCTGTCAGAGCTGATCTACTTGACCCTGGACTGGGGCTATTCCACAGGGGAAACAGGGAGAGTCAACACTTTCTGATTTATCCTCTGGCTTAGACTATCTGGATTTGTGAGGAAAGCCTCCCACTTTGATTTGAACTTGTCTTAACCTGCTGCTCTGACACCTGACGCCTCAGCTCTCTCCAGCTGAGCTCAGCTCCTAACAATAACTCTGATGATCCTGGGTGCTTTAGAACTTTTCATAGTAGACAATTCGAGATCATACTTCTGCATGCTGAAAAGTAAGAAGCTGCATAAAAAGCATAATTTGGTAGAAATTGACAATATTCATCTTGTTCTTTTGGTGTAAATCTCAAATTTCTCTCTGGGGGGTTTTCCCCTTCAAATCAAAATAGCTTCAAAATCTTCTCACATCCAGCAAAGAATTAAGAATTTTCATTAACCTCTCTTCCTCTAAGGAGTGGAAAATTTGAAAAAAAATTCTTTTCCTGCATATTTGAGTTTTATTTTAAAAGGAACAATGTCCTGGTTCTCAAACTGCTTAAGATTTAGGGGAAAGAAGTTTGAAGTGACACAGAATTCAGAAGGATATCAGATTTCAAAAAGAGAAATATCTGACTATTGCTCATGGTAGTGATCTCCCTTGTAGCATTGGGGGATTTATACAGTGTTTATATAATTCATGCAGTATAACCAATCTTTTAAGATTTTCAAGATATCTATCTATCTATCCATCCATCATCATCTATCTATCTAAAGTTTTTGTTATTAATATCATGTATACTTTTGTGCCAATATCTGTTTTGTTTCTAACATGGTTTTGTTATAAATTATAAAAATCCTGGAATGATACATGCCATTAAAAATGACCTGAGTTGCCTGTTGTTCAGGATTTTATGCCATATCTCTGTAACTTTTAGATGAAAAATACTGGTGGGAAATGGGGTTTGTCTTTGCCACTCCCCTCCGCAGCTTTACCGCGTTGTCTGGGGTTTGCTTTGATGAAACAGGGCTGTTGCTTCATCTTGTTCTGCCCAACGGGAGGGGAATTCCACACACTGGGATTGTGATTGTGGCTGGTGTTCGTGGTTTTTCTTTTTTTTGAGACTGAGTCTCAATCTGTCACCCCGGTAGAGTGTGGTGGCATCATAGCTCACAGCAACCTTCAACTTGGGCTCAAGCGATCCTCTTGCCTCAGTTTTTCTATTTTTAGTAGAGACGGGGGTCTTGCTTTTGCTCAGGCTGGTCTTGAGCTCGTGAGCTCAAGCAATCTACCTGCCTCGGCCACCTAGAGTGCTAGAATGACAGGTGGGAGCCACCGTGCCTGGTCCGGGTGGCTGGTATTTGTTTCTCCTTTCATTTCCTCCCTCTTTTCCTCCTGCATTTATTTAGACTTTCTAAACTGCTGTTACCTTTAGTTTTGGAGTTATCTTTAGGAGGTCTATTGTTCTAGAAGTTTTCAGGTCTTAAGAAAGACATTCTGGCAGCCTTGCTGGTTTGCTAGTCAGCTGTCTAGTCCTGGCCACATGTTAGAAAGGAGATGTGAATTCTGGGCAGAAACAGGTAGGAATTATGATTGTGTGTATCCTTAAGTGTTCTTTGCTCTGGGGTGCAAGTTGATACCATGTGAATTAATGTGTCAAATGTATGGATAATAATAGAATGAATGAGTTATTGTTAGTAACACAGCAAACGTGTATGACTACTTTTCCTTAGTAAATTACTAAACTTTAAAAAAAATTGAGATATAACATACTCAATTGCACAGAGTTTTTTAAGAGTACAGCTCAATAATTTCTTTTGTTTGTCTAGCTGTCTAATCTCTACGTATCAACAAATGAAAAAAGAGAGAAATTGAGATATAGGACATTTCCAGCACTGCTGAAGTTTTGTTTATGCCCTTTCCCCATCGATATTTTCCTGTGCGAAGGTTTCCACTACTTGGATTTCCATCCCCATAGACAATTTTATTATTCTTGACCTTTATGTAATTGGAATCATAAAATATGTACTCTTTCACTGTTTGGCCTCTTTCATTTATCATTATGTTTATGAGATTCATCCAAGTAGTACTCTCTCCCCCAATATTTAATTAATAAAATTTAAAATATCGAGACACCAAAAGAACAGTTCAGTGAACATACATGTGCACTAAACACCCAGATTCCACGTTGATACCATTTTGCTCCACCAACTTACAGTCCTCAATCCAATTTGATGAATCCAATGCATTTCTAAGGAGCCTACAGGAGTCGGTGTCCTTCATCTCAGGCCACTCCAATTACATGCCTTTCCTTTAGTATAATCTTGATTTCTAAAAAGTAGAGAGGATGACTGTGTTAGGAAGAAATCTGTGTGCATTTCTGAGGGACAAGGTGAAAGTCATTGGAACGTACTGCTTGGATTTAGCATCCCCCATTTTAACATTTCATAGTTTGTCTTTCAACTATTTTGTCTGCAGAGGTAGGAGACAAGGTGGGAGGCGGCTCTGATTTGTAGCTTGTCTCTCCTTTGGGCTTGAAAGAGTCATGGGAGCCCTGTAGGTTCTGGGGAGGAGGTGAGAAGGTTTCAGAATTCAGACAGGAGAATGAAATGCTCCAATGCAGAGAAAGAGGATTTTTCTAATTTCCAAAAGGAAAGAGTAGAGAGCTGCTTCTTTCACTTAACTTTTACATTTTTAAAAAATATCAATAGATTTAAAGGGTACAGGTGGTTTTTTGTTACACAGATGGATTGTATGGGGGTGAAGTCTGGGCTTTTTGTGTATCTATCACCCAAATAGTTTTCACTGCACCTGATAGGTAATTCTTCATCCCTCGCTGCCCTCTCACCATTCCCTTTCTGAGTCCTCGATGTCCAGTAAGTTGCTCCATTATGACCATGAATCCCCATCATTGAGCTCCCGCTTACAAGGGAGAACATAAAGTATTTGGCTTTTCATTCCTGAGATACTCCATTTAGGATAGTGGTCCCCAGTTGGGTCCAAATTGAAGAAAAGGACATTATTTTATTCTTTTTGATGGCTGTGTAGCACTCCATGGTGTGTGTGCGTGTCTACCACTCTTTTATTTTTCCATTTTATTTATTTATTTAGTCCTAGTTTGCTCTGGCTATGCACTTTTTCTGTAATGGAAACTCTGCTGAAAGTAGCAATTATTTACTCGAAGCATCATGAATGTACACAATGAACGTTTTTGAGAATAGAGTAATTTTTCTTGGTTTTATGTTTTGAAAATTTTTTATTTAAATAGATTTAGGGAGTAGAAGTGTTTTGTTGTTGTTGTTGTTGTTGCTATTGTTATATGGAAGAACTACACAGCGGTGAAGTCTAGACTTTCAACATACTCATCTTTTGGTTGAAGTCTAGACTTTCAACATACTCATCATAGGTAATTTTTCCTCTGCATGCACCCATCTTCCCTCTCTGAATCTCTGATACCCATTAAGTCACTCTGCATGGCCATGCACACCCACTGCTGAGCTCCCAAGGAGCTGTGTTGTTATTAGGGTATAGAAATGCTACTGATTTGTGTAAGTTAATTTTGCAAACCGAGACTTTACTAAATTTATTTATCAATTCTAGGAGTCTTTTGGAGAATGATTTTCACATTTCAATACAGTATTTTGCTATTTCCCAGGCTGGAGTGCAGTGATGTCATCACAGTTCACAGCAACCCCAAACCTCTGGGTCATGAGATCTATAGCCTTAACCTCCTGAATAGCTGCAACTACAGGTGTGTGCCACTATGTGGGGGTAATTTTTCCATTTTTTTCCCCCTAATAGAGATAGGGTCTTGTTATGTTGCCGAGGCTGGTCTGAAACTCTAGCAATCCTTCCACCTCAGTCTCGCAGTGTTAGGATTACAGGAATATGTTTCCATGTTGGCCAATTTTTACTTTTTTTCTGAGACAAGAGTCTCACTGTCACCCTGGGTAAAGTGGCATGGTCTCATAACTCACAGAAACCTCAAATGCTGGGCTCAAGTGATCCTCTTGCCTCAGGCTCCTGAGTAGCTGGGATGACAGGCACCCGCCACAATGGCCTGGCTGTTTTCTTTCTATTTCCAGTAGAGACTGGGTCTTGCTCTTGCTCAGAGTGGTCTTAACCTCTTGAGCTCAAGCAATCCACCTGCCTCTGATTTTTACTTTTAAGGTGGGTAGACAAGGCTAGGAAAAACATCCCCAAAGGAGGAGAAAATGTAATATATTTCTAAAATATAGACTGAAAGGGAATTTACAGACTATCGAGTCCCAACTCAAATTAGAACCAGTTGGGGAGCTTGTGAAAACCCCCACTGAGATTCTGATCGATTGAACTAGAGTAGGGCCTGGACATGGTTGGGTTTTAAAAGTCCCCCAGGTGATTCTAATTTGAAGCCAATTTGAGAACTCCTGATGCGGTTCTAACTTTATCTTTTATCTGCCTTTTGTTGATATTCTTAAAGTCCAGCTGTAAGAAGATAAAGTGATGCACGTTTCTTGGCTAAACACAGTTAAGGTTGAAGCACAGAGTTAAAACTGTTAGTCACAAATTATCACCCGAAGAGGAGCTTCTGCAAGAGTATTCTGCACTTAGAAGAAGTTTTTCTGTAAATGGCTTGTTTTTCTTGATGTCAGAAGAACAGAAATGGGTTGAAAATTCTTTTCCACGTGAATGGAAATGATTGTATATAGAATCTATGAGGGTGGATCATACAGAATCCAATATAACAGCTGAAGAGATCCATGTTCTTCCATCTGTATGAGCTGCCATCCGTGGTGGTGATATATGCTGACAGTGTGATATTGTGCAGTTAGACAAAATCAGCTCTGTGGAGGGGACGGGGATAGCCATTGTGCACCTGCTCGGAGAGCTTTTAGGTTGGAGAAACTTTACTGCAGTCAGTCCCATGAATCATTTGAGGGTTCTTGTGAATCTACTCTGTTCAAGGCAGTAAGGTGATCCTTAACAAGTGTCCTTTAATTACTTAATTAATTTTTAGAGACAACGTCTTGCTCTGTCACCAAGGCTGGAGTGCAGTGCTGTGATATCATTATAGCTCACCACAGCCTCCAACTCTTTGGCTCAGGTGACCCTTCTGTCTTAGTCGCCCAAGTAGTTGGGACTACAAGTGTTTGCCCGCACCCCTGGCTAATTATTTTTATTTTTGTGAAGACAGATTCTCACCATGTTGCCCAGGCAGACTGGTCTCAATTTTCTAGCCTCAGTGATGTCCCCACCTCAACCTCCCCAAATGCTGTGAGCTATCATACCCAGCCCAAACTGCTTTCAAATGTTTGCATTTACATTTCTAAATCAGTTGTATGTTATGAACTGAGTTTCCTTCACATATATTTATAGGAAAAATACTTGAATTAACTTCAAGCTAAAAGAAGCTGGCTATACATGAAGGCTATGTTAATCACTTTGATGAAAATAGTTAAGATTGTACATGAAACCAGCACGTTGTACCCCTTGATTGCACTTATGTATACAGCTATGATTTAATAATAAAAACAATAAAAAAAAGAAGCTGGCTATACAGTGATCTTTCACCAAATAGGAATGTGTGGGATAAAGAAAAAAAATATCATATGAAGAATGATAATAAAAGTGGATGATTCCAAAGGGCTTCATTGCCATATGAAAATTATCCCGTGTTTTCTCAGAAAGCCAAACTAAAGTGAATAAGAGGGTACCAGTTAGAGGGAAGATAATTCTGTCTCTTTTCAAAGTATAGCTAACATTTATTTATATTTGCTAGTGCCACCCCTATCCTAGACATTTTATATAGCTATTTACTTAAATTTTAATAATAACCATATGACATAGATATTCTAATCCAGTGGCCCCCAACATTTTTGGTACCAGAGACCAGTTTCATGGAAGACTTTTCCACAGCCTGGGGGGAGGGGAGTATGATTTTGATATGATTTTGTAAACAACTGACTTATCGTGGCCTCTCTGCAGTCAAGCCTCTCTCAGAGATAAGCTGTATTTGTATTCGCCTCGGCTCCCTTTACATCATCAGCTATTAGATTCCCATAAAGCGCTCATAACCTAGATCCCTCACATACCCAGGTTATAGTAGGGTTCAGGCCCCTATGGGAATTTAATGCCACTGCTGATGTGATGGGGGCGGAGCTCGGGTGTGATGTGAGTGATGGGGGGCGGCTGTAATACAGGTGGAGCTTGGCTTGCTTACTTGCCATTCACCTGCTGGGCAGCCAGGTTCCTAACAGGCCACGGACTGCTACTGGTTCATACCTGGGGCTTGGGGCCTGCAGCTCTAATCTACGTTTTAGATCAATGGGGAGATTGCGGCTTTGAGAGAAACCTGCGTAAGATCACACACTGATGCAGCTGACACTCAAACTTAGGTAGTCTGATTCACTACTGCTGCCTAAGGAAAAACCTTCCTTTAATTGGCTGCCCCCATTGATGAGTACACGTTGATTGCATATTTTGACTATTATGACTATTGCTGCAGATATCTCTCTGACATACTAATTTCATTTCCTTTGGAGATGTGTGTGTGTGTGGATCCCAGTAGCGGGATTTGCTGGATCATATAGTAGCTCAATTTTTAATTTTTTGAGCAACTCTCATATCTTTTTCCATAATGGACGTATTAATTTACCAACAGTATGTAAGGGTTCCCTTTTCCACACATCCTTGACAACGCTTGTTTTCTTTTGTCTTTTTGACAATAGCTATTAACTGGAGTGAGATGATAGAGCATTGTGGTTTTAATTTGCATTTCTCTGATGATTAGTGATGTTTTGAACATTTTTTTAATATACCTGTTGTCCATTGTCCTTTTTGGAGAAATATTTATTATGGCTTTTGCTCCTTTTTAATTAAAATTATTTGTTTTTTTTTTTGCTATCAAGATGTTTGAGTTTCTTATATATTTTGGATATTAGCCTAAGAGATATATTTCTTCTTATCATAGAGTATTCTTGATTCTTGGGAAAAAAATCAATTGATAGAGTTTTAAACCAAAGAAGACAATTTATCAGAATTTGAAAAAGAGACAGAATGTTCAGTTTGCTTGCTTTGGAAAACACATTAAAGTTTTATTAACAAAAATAGATGTGTAAATACTTCAGTTTGATATTCTGGTGAAATAAGAATAAAGGAAATTGAGTAGGAAGGAGGAATTTCAAGGTAAAGACAGCAGCAGAAGGCAGAGAGATGAAGAAGAGAATTTCCTTCAAGGAGAACAGACCAGGGCACAGTTAGAGACCAATAAATGGAAGGAATATGTCAGGCCTGGAGGGAAGTGTATGTGTGACCTGGTAACTTTTCAGTTCTACCACCAGTGAGCATTTCAGTCTAGGGGGCTGTTGGCCTTACAACTGGAATAATCAGATTTTATTCCAGGAGGACAGGAGGTGACAAATACCTCTAAACTTGTAATTTAGGGCCTTAGTAGTTGAGTTAGCACCACTCATGAATTTGTAAGTCATTAGAAAGACAAACTATAAACTCAGACTCAAGGATGAACTCAGGCCTGCACCTGTTCATCCTTTCCCCACTGGAGTTGGGAATGAGCGTTATCTGAATAAAGCCAGGCTACCACTTGGGCGGAGGAAGAAGAAGGTGCATGTGGGTGGGCAGTGGACAGTGTCCGCTACAGACAGCTACTGTGGGTGAAGGGTTGGGTATGACAGCAAGAGGAAAAGATGAACAAAAGGTTTTCTGAAAGTGAGGGGTAGAGACAAGAAAATAAACAAATACAGCAAAAAGTCATGAATGTGAAGGAGAAGCTCAGATCCCAGAGGAGCCTTTCCTTCCGGGGCGGCGGGGGTGTGGGTTAGTTCTGCTTGTCATCTTGCAGAGTTCTCATCTGTGGTTTATACCCCGTCCTCTGAGGGAGGAGGCTGCTTAGATGGCTGCAGGGAGGTCTTCAGTCTTCCTGGCCCTGACGCTGCTGCCTCCCCTTCAGGGCTGACCCTAACTCTTCCCCCGACCCCTTCATTTTCTCTTTACCTTGTTCCCTGCTGGTGTCCTCAGTGACCTTTTCATGTCTTGCCTCTGTCTTGGAATGTTCCAGGCCTCTCCCTCTGGTCCCCTGATGTTGGTCTCATTGCAGGTGTTCTCGCCCAGTGTTTGTTGACTTCACTGCCTCTTGTCTAATGGACGCTGTGGCCCCTTCTGCTCAGCTCAGTTGACCTTGCACAGAGGTGGGGTGAGGTCGATCCATAAATGGGGCAGTGCTAGGGGAGGGAGAGAAATCATAACGGATTCCTATTGTTTGCCAGTGGGCTTTCTCCTACAGCCCAATTATTGGTGCTTCTTTATTACACATTTTTTTCTACCTTTAAATGAAAAAAATCAATGTTTTAGTAGTAATTAATTATCTTAATATTCATTAATCTCTTTCAACTATTTCTTCCTAATATTTCTCAGGAGTGACTTGGGCTTTACCTTGCTAAAGCAGCCTTCACCTGACTTTCTTCTCTGGCTTATGCTGTCATGTATCTCACTCAAAGCTCTTAATGAATGGCATCACGCTCAAATGACTTCTCTCCAACACCTAGGTTAGTCCATGACCCATGAAGGGAAGGATAGAAATGGGAGCTAGAGCGATTGCTGATATGGTGACAGGACATTTCCAGGAAGGAGGTGGCCTTTGGACTGGGCTTTCAAGAATGAGAAGTGTGATTAACAAGAGTAGGGGCAAGGACGGGGAGTCACAGGGCAGAGGGACAGTTGGGTACAGAACGCGGAGGCCTATAATGAAAAGTCCTGTCAATGAAAAGTTATTCTTGAAAGAGTGAAATTATACTTCAATAATTTGGTGACAGTATCCTTCAGTTGTTTCTTCTTTATCCTGGTATAAGATACTTGTTTGACTAAGTCTCTAGCAGGGTAGAGGTCCCCCAGTGTCATTTTTAATTCTTATCGTGCGTGACTCTGTGGGTAGGAGTGTGACAAAAGAAATGGGGCTTGATTACGGGCATTCTCTCAGTTTAAAAATAAAGGTAACTAAACACTGTATCCCATGATTGCATTAATATACACAGCTATCATTTAATAAAAAATAAAAAAAATAAAGGTAAATGGTGACACAGGGTTGTGAATCAGCACCTGAATGGAGTTGGGGGTTGGTTGGCAGAGGTGGGAGTACAAAGTAATTTTTACTGAGGAAAATTATGGTTAATAAAGGTATTTGATTTCAGTTGTGTCTTAATTCTTCATGTGCCAAATTCAAGTTCCAGGTGAAGAAATTAATTTCATATCCTGATGATTTTCCCACAGTATCAGTCACTGTATGGTAATTCTCCTAAAGCCTAGCAATATCAAACTACGAGTCATCCACATTCTACATATTAAAATCTGATTGTTTCTTTGCTTTTTTCCTGTTGCTTCTCATCCTTCTCCCTTGCCCGTCTAATAATACTTTGCTGCCTCATGAAATGAAAAGAGCAAACAGACACCTTGCCCTTATTTTTCCGTGGAAAGATCAGTTGAGACACCTGTGGAGAGTCTTGTGCAACCCTTGGTTAGGTTTGAGGACAGCTGAAAAATGTGTTCTTCTGGCCTCTCTTTGGATGGTAGTAGACTATTTGAAAGACATTTCTAAAATAAGAGGGGACACTGCCTTAGCTGAGGACAGGTCCTAGGTTCTGTGTTTTGTGCCTGCAGTATCTGGTCAGGGAAGGAGAAGCTGAAATTGAAGTGAAGCGTATAGGTGGCTGTGGTCAATCAGAGACTGGCCAGTATTGGTTTAAAATTCTCCAAGATCATCCAAGGGACTATTACCAAATTATCACAGGGGCCACATCTTATTTGCTTGACCGATAGCTTAAATTTTGTAAATACGTGTTTATATTCTAGCTTTCCATTAAAGGCCCAATTCATAAAATCGATTTATAAAGATGTCTTAGACATCATTTAGTCCAGATCATGGCACAAGCTTGGTGAGTTGGAAAATTCAAATTGCGTTTTAGGGAATGAATTTAGGGAAAAAAAAAAATCAACGGAAGCTGGGAAATATAATTGTCCAGAACAGTGAGGGAACAAATTTCTTTTCATGATGAATTACCCAGTTTGTGGAGTTCTGTTATAGCAGCACAAAACAAAAACAGTGTGTAACATGATGGGTCGATAGACTTTGTATAATGATCACCATGGTCAGACCATTCATACTGCACACAGTTACCCGTGGAGTGTTTGTGTGATGAAAGCAGTTACAATTTATTGTATATATTTTTCTTTTTTGGTTTATTTCAAAATATTAAGGGGGTACAGATGTTTTTGTTACATGGCTTGAGTGCGGGGTATAAATGTGCTCATCACCCAAAAAGTGTTCATTGTACTGGTTGGGTGGGTTTTTACCTCTTCCCTCCTTTCTCCCTGATGCATGATTCCCAGTGACTCGTCCTTCCCTCTGAGCACTTGATTGTCCATCAGTTCATTCCACATTATTAGAGGGGGCATCTGGTTGGATCTTCCACCTTGAGATATTTTTCTTAGCAAATTTCAACGAACAATGCAACACTATTAACTATAGTTACCGTTCTGCACCTTAGATCCTCAGAACTTACTCATCTTGTAACAGAAAGTTGGTACCCTTTGACCAATATTTCCCCATTTTCCCCATGCCTGAGCCCCTGGAAACCACCATTCTACTCTCTGTTACTATGAGTTTGAGTTTTTCAAATTCTACATAGAAGTGAGATCATATAGTATTTTTTCTTTCTGTGTCTGGTTCACTTCACTTAGCATATGGCCTCCAGGTTAGTTTGTTCTGAATGGCAGGATGTTCTTTTTTACGGCTGCTACACGCACCACCCACACTACGTTTTCCTTATCCATTCATCCATGAGTGGATACTTACGTTTCTGTGTCTGTTGTAAATAATACTGCAAAGAACTTGGGAGTACAGATATGCATTTGCTTCCCTTGGCTATGAACTCAGTATAAGAATTGCTGCATTGTATAGTAGTTGTATTTTTGATTTTTTTTTTTTTTTGCAGTTTTTGGCAGGGTTTGAACCCATCACCTCCAGTATATGGGGCCAGCGTCCTACTCCTTTGAGCCACAGGCCCTGCCCTGTTTCTGATTTTTTTTAGGAAATGCCTGCTGGGGCTGGGTCACACAGCTACTGCTGGATACACAGGGGAGCACGTGTTTGGCCATTTTGTTACAGGTGCTGCAGCAGCTTTGTGCCATGTTTGGTGCCTGAGGCTATTGGCCTTGGTTGGGAGGGCCAGGACTGAGATCACGGTCTGCTGATGGCAAGCCTGTTAACCAGGTGTCTACTTCCCTCTAAGTCTCTAGGGGAATTTCACTGGGTCACTGGGTAGACTTTTGGGGAAATGGGACTAGCCCTGGAGCAAAGCTGAGAAAGGCCAGTTGAGTCACAAGGCTGCTTCAGGAGATAGACCAGAGACTAAGGTCTGTCATCCCATCTCCCGAGGCATGGATGGATGTGCCTTCTGGTGGGTTCCCGGGCAAGGAGTTCACAGCTGAGTAGGGTTGGAGCTGAGTTACAGGGCTATGGATGGAGGTTGGCAAGCCCACCTACTGGGACACAGATGGGTGTTTCTTCTAGCAGGTCCCAGGATGGGCACAAATACTCTCAGACTTTAGCTGAGAGGAGCTGGAGCCAAGTCACAGGTTCATTTTAGCATCTACCATGAGACCCAAGTTGGCAAGCTCGCCCCCAGGGTTGGGTTGGGTGTGACTGTGAGCAGGTTCCTGAGTGGGTATCCTGAGACTGCAGCCAAGAGGGCCTGGGGCTGAGTTACAGGGCTGTTTCAGAGTCTACTTGGGACCAAGGTGGACAAGTCACAGACCAGTGTTATTTCTGGTGGGACCCTGGGAAAGCATGACTGCTTTGAGACATTTTTCTTTCCTTTCTGATTTTTTGTTTTTTTCCCCTTGTAATGTTATGGTTAAAAATTTAATCAATTGTTGATCTCTCCTTGGATGAAATAGATCCATCCAATAATAACACATTGAAAGATATGATTTAAAGTAATCTCTACTTTTACTGCAAATAGAAAAGAAATAAAGGATCTCCAGGCATAACATTAATTGCTCTGTATCAAGTCGCATTGACATTTAAAGCAAATTTATCTTTGTATTATGATTATATTCTCCATTATTGAAAATTTGAGGTATATTTTACTTTCAGTATTATGATTTCTCTATTATCAACCTGACCTTATTTGCTATTTGTTGAATCTTAACATTAAACAAATGGATTGCCTCTTTTTGGTGAAAAAGATTTACTCCTTGTATTAATAATATAGATAGGGTTTTATTTCTTAAAAATGATATCTTATGTTCCACACTTGATTTGGAAAATAATATAATGATATGGCCAATATTACTGATTTTCATTAAATTGTTAAATGTTAGTGTTTCAAATTTGGTAGTTTCAAATGGTGAATCCTAAACTGATTCAGAACATTTTGTGAAATCACAATTTTAATTGGCTACCTACTCTTATTAATTCTATTTCACTTCAGATTTTTCAGAGAACGTAAGTATATTCCCAATCCCCAATATAGATTTCCAAAGAAAAGGAAGGAGAATGTTGCATTTCTTTTATATCTGTCCTCTAATTGCTTTTAGGCTCTGCAAAGGTTCTATTTTGTCCAGGTGGTTGTTTGGAACCATATTGTGCTTTCAGAATCTCTTGAAATATTTACAGGTGATGAATCTGTAGCCAAAGACACTCAATAAACAGCACCTGCAGAACTTAGAGTTTGTCTAAATTTGGAAGTCAGAACTGAGGACTGGTGTTTTGGATAGTTCTGGGGACCATGGGTTTTGGAAGAGGATTTCAGAAATGTGCAGTAAAATCTTGAATTGTATTTATAATCAAATTGTTAGAGTTCTTCTTACACAGTATATTTTATCATTTTATTATAGTTACAATTATTTTTGAAAAGGAACATATTTTTGGTGACTTAGAGATTTTGTAGATGTTACAAATTTGCAGAACTGTGACTTTAAGTTATTGTAACTTGGGGCTCACCATGAAGAGCTCTTTACTCACTACCCAGCAGGTTCAGGCTTTGCCTCTGACAGACTCATCCTCCACCCAGTGGTGTCCTAGTAAAGTGTTTTAATAACTGGATCACCAATAGTAAGTAAATAAATAAAAGCCCGATTTGTGGCATTTGCAGATTCCCACATAAATATGTTCTTTGTCAAAAGGAAATAAGGACATTGGATGCAACTTTATGCCTATAAACTCAACAAATTAAATAAAACATACAAATTCCATGAAAAACACAATGATTAAATATCATTCAAGAAGAAATAGATAACCTGCATAGCCCTATATCTATTAAAACAACTGAATTTTAATTTTTAGTTAAAAACTCTCTTGCAAAGAAAATTCAAGGTTCAGAAGACTTTGCTGGTAAAATTCTAACTAGCATTTAAGATAGAAACAGTGCCAATTTTGAACAAACTCTTCCAGACAATTGAAGTTCAAGTTGTGGAATTTATAATATAGGTAGAAATTAAATGTATAACAACAAAAGCTCAAAGACCCAGGGGGAGAAGTGGAAATATGCTGTTAAGAGATTCTTATATATGAATGTGAAATATTATAGTCTCACTGGGAGATTGTGTTAGGTTAAATAACTAAAGCAACAATGAAAATAACACAGCAAAATGTTATAGCAATTCAGTTTTTTCTTGTAATGCCTTGGCTTTTCTGTACCTCTTGGGAGCTCTACCGGTATCACCAGTGGCACTTTGTAATAGGTCCCAGGTGTTATTCAAGGTTTATGGTATTGTACGATCCATGATGAAGAATATAGGGAAAATGCAAAAAGTCATTTTTAATTGCAATATGCAATTTACTAGAGAGACAAACTGCTCACATGGAGATGACTAGTGTAAGAATAGCATTTTCAGAAGATACCTGTAATGCTTGAACTCACTGCAATAGCAGCACGAGGTGATTATAAAATTATTACAGTGGTATGGTATTACTACTTAGTTTCATGCAGTTAATATCTAATACTGCATCTGTAGATTTTTCTTGAATGTAAGTGACACTATGTATTTGGTTTGTGTATGTTTTAATTTTTCATCTTAGATTTATATATAATTTATAATAGTAAATGATAAAATAGATTATTATTTACACATATTTTATGCATTTATGATATATCTAACTTAGTCTTAATTTTTTCAATATTTCTAGGCTATACAGTTTTATCTGTGAATTTGTTCAAATTGTTGCAAATCCCCCCAAGTATTTCAATACATTTGGTGAAAAAAAATCCATGTATAAATCCATGTATAAGTGGACCTGGGCAGTTCAAATCCGTATTATTCAAAGATCAGCTTTTCTTTTGAAATGTCCATTCTGCCATTAATATATGTACCATCCTATCTATCTATCTATCTATCTATCTATCTATCTATCTATCTATCTAATCTATATTATCTCAGACACTTCAGATTTTATTTCTAGTAGCTTGATTGGAATCTTTTAAACATCTTTTATGTTTCTACTTCACATGTTTGATTTTTTTTATAAAACATGTTGAACATCAAGTAACTGTTTTAATGCCCTTGCCTACTAATTCTTTCCTGTTTTCCTTGTCTACTAATTCTATCATCTGTGCAATTTCTGGGCTGGTTTTACTTGGTTAAATTTTTTCCCTCCCAATTAGAGGTCACATTTTCCTTTTCTGAATGCCTCATCATTTTTGATTGGAATTTTGACATTGCAAATTTTACTTTCTTGGACCTGGCTTTTTTTTTTTTTAAATTCCTGTGAACATTCTTGCATTTTTCTTTTGGGGTGCCATTAAGTTCCCCAGAGGCAGTAACATGGTCTTATTTTAACGTTTGGTTAGGTGAAATCAGAACAGAGCAGTGTGTGGTCTTGGCCTAATTTCCATCCACTATTTGAGGCAAAATCTTTCCGAGTATTCTATCCAATGTTTCATAAATGATTAAGTTTTCTATTTTGGTTTGTGGGAACAGGAAATATTCCTGGTTCTGTGTGAGCTCCAGGTACTGTTCCTTCTTACTCTTTCAGGTTGTTCTCCCCCCAGTCTCAGATTGTTTCCTCACACGTCATCAGTACTTAGCTGAGGACGAGGATAGGACCTATTTTAGAAAGGAACCCTGAAGATCCGGGAAGCTGAATCTCTGGGCAGTTCTTTCCTCCTCAGTGCTCTGACCAGCAAACTGTAGCCAGGTTGGCCTCCCCAAAATCCCAGCTGCATCTTCTCCAATGTGAATGTCTTCCAGTATCACCAGTGGCCCTTTGTAATAGGTCCCAAGGTGTCATCTGAGGTTTATGGTATTGTACTAACCATGATGAAGAATATGGGGAAAATGCAAAAAGTCATTTTTAATTGCAATCTGCAATTTACTAGAGAGACCAACTGCTCACATGGAGATGATTAGTGTAACAATAGCATTTGCCTGAGTTCCTCCTTTTGTTAGAGTCCAAGAAACCTCTCTAGGCTGTAATCCTGGCAGTCCTTATTTCTTATCCCTAGGGAATCATTGTCCTTTTCCTCATCTTTTGGAAACTTTTGTTTATTTTACCTGTTTTTTTAAGTCTTTTTTTTTTCTTTTAAATATGAGAAGATAAATTTGGTGCCTCCATTTTGGCCAGAGTGAAAACCAATTTATTTCCATTTACAGCGTTCTGATCATCTCTGTTCTTCAGAAGAAGTTATTGCCTTGGGACTATTTCTTTATTCTAAAATACGCCCCCCCCCCCCGATCTCTGCCTTCTGATAATCAAGCTCTTTTGCAGTCCTCCCCCCTAATTTATTTTGTTTGGTATGCAGCATATGGCTTATGCCAGAGGAGTAGGAATCTTTTTTCTGAGGTTAAGTGTGATGGTGGTTTCTATCTTGGGTGTTTCCCACCTCCACCTCCCAGATTCCAGATTTTGGTGGAAGCCATATCGTAAGCAGCTCTGTGGAGGAGCCTCTCTGTGAGGAACTGAAGCTTCCTGCTAACAGCCACCCACAGGTGAGTGAGATTGAAAGTCCATCACCAGGCACAGTCAAACCTTGAAATGATTGCATCATTGGAGGACAACCTTGTTACAACCTCATGAGAGACCCTGAGCTGTAACTGCCCAGCTAACTTCTCCCAGATTCATGCCCCTCCAAAACTCTGTGAGATAATGAATGTTTGTTATTTTAAACTGCTACATTTTGGGGTAGTCACACAGCAATAGATACATTGATTAATACTGATGACATGTTCAGATTGTTGGATGTTGACCATGCAGACAGGATGAAGGTCTAGTCTGTTAATAAACATGATGCCCAGGGCTTTTTATTATCTGTCTCCTATAAATTCAATTTCTAATTTTACTGCACTAGATCATCAAAGCTGCCTCACTCATCACTACTTACTTGAATTTCTTAAATAAACCATGCAGCTTTTTGACTTTACATGTTCACATATCCTTCCCTCAATCTTTGCTCTTTTGTTTACTTGCTCAATCTCCTGCTCATCCTTTAAGATTCAGATAAACATTGCATCATCCTTGACCTTGCCTGAGTATCTTGTTTCTTTTTTCACTGCTTAGGATTCCTATCTCAAGTCACTAAGCCCTACCTACAATCTGCTTAACACTCTTCATATTTCAAGGCAAATTATTTCAAAGGTTGCTTTCTTTATGAGAAAGATCCCCTAGCCAATGTAGCATTAAACCCTCATTGCCTTGGGGGCACACCTTACTCTGGTTGCCTTCTGTCAGAGCATGGGTACACTTTATACTTGCTGGCTTGTTTTATCCTTCTCTTCATTTGTTAGACTTTAATTCCCATGAAAGCAGTGATGATTTCTTATTATTTTGGACTTTAAAGAATAGTGGTTGGAATAGAGAAGGGGTCTGATAAATTTTGGTTGAATAAATTTATTATTTTTAATTTTGTTATTTGTATTTCCTTCTGGGCCAAATGTTTGTTACACAAGACCATAGTTTTGTTTTTTAAAAATGTGGTCAGAGTCTTTCATTTAAAACTCAATTATCACCCTTATATTAATCTGAAATGAAATATAAAACTTTACTATTTCTAATTTGTTGTATTATTTTCAGAGTGGGTGGCTAGTATATTTTACTCTTTAAAATATTTATTGGGTTTTTCTCTGAAGCTGCCACTGGAGTTAAAAAAATAACAAAATTTTTAACGTTTTCCAAATACTATTTACTTTTTCTTTTTTTTTTTTTGAGACAGAGCCTCAAGCTGTCACCCTGGATAGAGTGTTGTGGCATCACAGCTCACAGCAACCTCCAATTCCTGGGCTCAAGTGAGTCTCCTGCCTCTGCCTCCTGAGTAGCTGGGACTACAGGCGCCCGCCACAACGCCCGGCCATTTTTTGGTTGCAGCCGTCATTGTTGTTTGGCGGGACAGGCTGGATTCGAACCTGCCAGCTCAGGTGTACGTGGCTGGCGCCTTAGCCCGTTGAGCCACAGACGCTGAGCTCAAATACTATTTATTTTTTATAAACATTCTAGAGACATTTGAAAGGACAGTGTATTCTTTGTGGGAAATATAATGTGCATGGGTTTAAAATCTTAGTGATCCTTACATATATGTTTATCATAATTCTATAGACTGATAGGAATATATCTCTTGCTATACTTACAATTTTGCCAGTTTCTCCTTGTATTTATATTAGGTTTTGTTAGATACATTTTAATGCTATGTTATTTAGTGCATAATAAGTTAACTCATAATTTTTCATTAAAATGAAAAAACCCATCTGTATACCATTATTTATTGGTTTTAATTTTTTTTCCTGAGATTTATATTTTTATATTTATATGATTGTTGATTGTATTTTGCCTGTACATGGGTGATAATGAGAAATGTCTTATTTTAAAGTTTGGTTAGGTGAAATCAGAGCAGCATGTGGTCTGAACTTGAAAATGAGATTGGCTAATGAGAGTTAAGTTTTAAAATACTCATAATAGTTCAAAGGAATAATACAGAATGTCACCTTAAAAAGAGAATGACTTTCTAGATAGAAGATTTTTAGTTTTGTGTCGTTAATTTTGTGTCATTAATTTTGATTCATGTTTTATTATTCTGAAGTACATTTCAAATTAGAAACAATTATGTGACACAGTAATTTGTGCTGAAAAAAGATATTTTACTTCAGTAACACCCCTTCTTGTGTAGACCATTAGTTGGTTGACTTAACAGTTTAAAGGAAAAGTCTAGAGCTGAAGTGTTAGATTTAAATATTAATTTTAAAGATGCTTCAATTCCATTTCTAGTGGATCATCAATTGTTATAATAATTGATTATATAATTATTAATTATATTATAAAAATTATAAAATTATAATTGATTATATAATTATAATGAATACATTATAATTTTGTTGCCCTGGGTAGAGTGCTATGGTGTCATAGCTCACAGAAACTTCAAACTCTTGGGCTCAAGTGATCCTCTTGCCTCAGCCTCCCAAGTGGCAGGGACTATAGGCACCTGCCACAGTGCTCAGCTATTTTTAGAGACTGGGTCTTGCTCTTGTTTAGTCTGGCTTTGAACTCCTGAGCTCAGGCAGTCCACCTGCCTTGGCCTCCCAGAATGCTAGGATTACAAGTGTGAGCCACAGAGACCAGCAATATGTTTTCTTGAACCACTGGATAGAGAACATCAGAGATGTTTAATTTTAATAAGAAAGCTAAAGTGACTAGATTTTCAAAATCATAGAATAAAATCTTTTTATATTTTAAAGATACATTTTTAACAAATAGGAAATACTTTTAAATTAGATTCCTCTTTTGTGAGGATTAACAACCTAGAGTGCTGTTGCTGTACATTTTATTAATAAAGTAAATTCTCTTTTCTGATTCATTATTTCAGTTTATAGTAAAATGTAAACAAGTAAGAATGGGAGGTTTTGTAACACCTACACAAAAACCATATGCACACTTTAACATTTAAGCCAAGCATCCTTTTGGATTGCGTTATATTAATTAAACTGGTATGTTTTAGTAGCAATTAACATAGTTAACATCCAGACCTTACTGAGAGTTCAATAAAGATTTGTGAAGTTTTTTTTTTTATTCTTGAAAGCATTTGTTCAATGGGATAGATATGTGGGTAGACTAAAATATTATTATAAATTATGAAAACTAGGGTTGGATCCTTCAAGGTCATCTAGTTCAACTTGATCATCTCATTCAAGTGCCATAAGTTTGGCACTAATAACAAAAGTTTAGACTGTGCATGGCAATTTTTGTGACCTAAAAAAATAAATTTCCTCCAAGTATTGTTTTAGTTACATCAAGTTACATAATTGAAATAAAATACTAACTCATGTGGGCAGATTTCTTTCTAAATTTTTGTAAAAATTTGACTTTTTCTTTATACCACAATGCAGTATTGTGTTCCCACTTTAACAGATACTTGTTGAAATTCAGGGGGCCTTGAGAGTTAGTATTTAGTTCAAACGTTTTCCCCAACAAATAAAATTCCTTTCAGTTTCCTGTGCATATCACGATTACACTGAGCTCAGCTTGCCTACTAATTGGGTTACATATTTAAATGGGGAAATGTCTTCTTAATAACTTTTTAAATTATTTAGCTATTTAACAGAGCTCAATCTTCTTGTCTAGAAATAGTGATACTAAAATTATTAGCGTGTGAACCCAAGGGCTAGTGTTATTTCTAGTTAATGATAATAACCCCAGAATCTCTAGTAATGCTTTTATATTTGTATTTCACTCATTTTCTTTGTCTTTGTGTTACCTCAGTTCACAGTTCAAAGCCTCAACATGTTGACACAGGTCATCTTTAATGACTAAAGGCACAGCTTAGCCCCAAACTCATTTATTTTGAATTAGGCAAGGTTGGAACCATCCCTGCATAGATGAATGGCTTTTGACTAAATGTGCTGTATTCTCCTCAATAGAAAACATTTCCCCGGCCCACCACCCCCACACTGAACAAACGCTGCCACTTTTATTACGGATCATTAACGGTGAGACATGAAACTGGCTTCTTGATGTTACCCTCGTGATTACATATTCATTTACTACATGCACTGTTAACAAATAGGCTCTGTGCCTGGTCTACTTGTGATCATTTCCAGATAACAATACACAGCCAGATTGTTCCTGAACCTTGACCCCATGATATTGCTTGTTTTGTGTCATCTTGTTTGTGAATTCGTTCCTTGATTACACAGCTCTTATGCCTAATACATTTTTATCACACCCTGTAGCAAACTTCCATTATCCTCATAACCCAAAGCTCATGTATCTACTTTGTCAGAGTCAGTTTGGTAGTGACTACGTCGGCAAGTAGCAAGACAGTAATAAGGTTCTTAAACAGGTTGCGGGAAGGAAATGTTGAGCTATATTCTTATTTTTTTTTTATTTTTTCTTACCTCTCAGATACTTGGCAAGGGGAGAAGCTATGCTCACTGTCTGTTCACAGCCAAATGTTTTCAGAATCTTGGACTTTTCTTTTTTGGAGTTCCTTATACTATGGGTCCATTGGAAAGCTGATGAAACAGATTGCCTGCAAGAGAATCAATATAAAAATAGTCTGCAAGAATGCCTGCCACCATCTGTGTGGTCTTATCTGGAAATTGTCTCCCTGTCTCAGATTGACTTTCAAATTAATATGCTTATAAATATTAATTGATGGGAAGAATAAGAAAAAGTATAAAAGTGTGTGTGAATATTATATATATATATACATATACATATATACATGCACACACACGTATACACACATATATGTATTTTAACACACACACAGTTTGGGATGGGACTTTCTTCTAAATTGGCAGATATATTCAATTTGAAATTTCTTTTGAAATATTTATTGATCAGAGTATAGATGAGAATTAAAAAAAATTTTTTTTTATGACAGTGGTTTTGTAAGTTGTGAGTCAAAGGTTAATGATGGAGACACACGTCAACCAAGGCCTCCTTGGGGACACACAAAGAACTTAGAAATGCATTTTCTTAGCTGGGTGTTGTGGCAGGTGCCTGTAGTCCCAGCTACTCGGGAGGCTGAGGCAAGAGAATTGCTTAAGCCCCGGAGTTGGAGATTGCCGTGAGCTGTGACAGCACAGCACTCTACGGAGGGTGATAAAGTGAGATGGAGTCTCTTAAAAAAAAAAAAAAGAAATGCATTCTCTTCTGGACAACGTAGAACGTGAACATGATATATGGCTATTGTCTATCAGGATGCTAGCTTATCCTAGACCATTGAAGGAGAGATTATTTATTAGGCAAAGAAGAAAAAGGAAGGCTAATATGAGGAAAAGGTGTTACTTGACCAAAATAAGCTAATGTTCCAAAGGGCAACAAACAGGTAAATGCGATTACCTTTGGCCCAAGTTTCTGTTCTAGTAAAAGCGAATCATAGTTTCCTTTTAAAATACCCCCTCCCCTATTTTGTGGGGGAAGAAATCAGTGGCAATGCAGCCCAGGAGTTCCCTTTGTCTCGATTTATTGACATTGAAGCTCCACACCCGGAGAAAATCTCCCTGCAAACCTTGTGCTTATTTTGAGTTTTCCCATGTGTTTTTCTAATTACAACGGTTTTCTTTAGCCTAATATTTGTAGGAGGGAAATATTTGAAAATGAAACTTGGTAATCTCTTGGCCCCTGCTTCCTGGGCTTTCATTTGCGACGTTGCGTGAAGTGCTTTTAATCTGGGAGCAGTGGAATGAAGCAAAGGCACAGAACATCCACCGAGCCTTCTTCAGTGCTTCTAGGAGGAAGCGGCTGAACCAGGTAAAGGTGAATTTTTTCCTTTCTTCCTTTTTCCACTTACTATTATGTGTTTGGTGCACCCTTGGTTTGCCAGGGAACCGGCCTGGTGTGGGGGTTAAGCAGCTTTCTGTTGTTTGTGTTGATGCAAAGAGGGACAAAATCCTTAGTTTCGTGACTAGAGTCTAAAGGAACAACATAGCAAACCAACACTCACCAGTAGGTAAATGACTCTAAATGAAGTCACCTCTTAAGTAGCAAGGGCATGAACCCCAAGTTCATGAAGGGAGGCATTGAAGAGGGCTGTTGTGGGGAAAGTGCATAAAAGGAGCCTTAGGTACCCTGAGAGCATTTCTGTGTTTCCATGAATATGCTTATTTTGTATTTACCTCTAAAATCATTTTTTGTTTTTATTTTTGAGACAGAGTCTCACTCTGTCTCTCTAGTTAGAGTGCTGTGGCGTCCTAGCTCACAGCAACCTCAAACTCTTGGGCTCAAGTGATCCTCTTGCCTCAGCCTCCCAAGTAGCTGGGACTACAGGCACCTGCCACAATGCCCAGCTATTTTTAGAGATGGGGTCTTTGTCTTGTTCAGGCTGATATCAAATTCCTGCTCAAGCAATCCACCTGCCTCGGCCCCCACAGAGTGCTGGGATTACAGGCATGAGCCACTACGGCCAGCCACATCTAGCAGTTTCTAGTACTTTCTGGTCAGAAAAATAACTGAAAGAATTTCATCAAGTAGATTGTTGGGAGTGTGTGTGTGTGAGTGAGAGTGATCTGGGTAAGATGTCACTGTGTAAACAAGTTAAGAAAATCCTTCTCCAGAACAAATCATATCTTTTGTTGTAAACACAGGATATATGATATGATAATAGCTGTTCAAGAACCTAAAACACCATTTGGAACCTGCATCCCAACTTATGCAGGTGGGGCCTAGCCCTTTATCTCTACCTGGGGACAGCAGCATGACACCGTGATAGGTAATGTCCCCCTCTACCCTATGGGTGTGCCCATGTCTGCATCCCAGGGTGCACAGCAGAGCACTGGCTGGAGCCTGGTCCTCAGACTGCCTTACAGAGTCCCCTTCCCAGGTGCTGTGAGCTGTGATGCCACAGCACACTACCCAGGGTGACAGCTTGAGGCTCTGTCTCAAACAAACAAACAAAAAGGTCAGGTGTGAGGCTTCCTGCACTACCTCACACCTGACCATCTTGACACCTGTGGTCTTGGGGTGACAGTGTCTCAAGCCTAGCCACACGTCAGAATAACCAGAGGCATTTTCGGAAATGCCAGCACTTGGGAACACTTGAATCATGGGTTCTGGTGGTGGGCCCGGACTTTGTGTCTTTCTTTTCTTAAAAATTTATTTATTTACTTATTTTTTCGTGTCTTTCTAAAGCTCCCCAGACAAGTCTAGTGTAGAGTAAGGTTGAGAATTATTGTGTACATGTACCTTTAAAGATTCCTATAGGCACAGGCCAGTCTAGTTAAGAGTATTCGATGCTGATTAAATCTTGTTTACTGAAAGGAGGAAAAGTACATTAACATTTTGAAATAGTGCATATGAAAAATATTTTTATGTTTAAAAACCATTAACATTTCTTCATAAATTGTGGCATGTTTCGTTAAAGGAAACTAATAGATAACTAGGGGTTAATTGACCATGGAAGAAAAAGCCTGCTCTTATAGGTTTTATATAAATATTTCATAAGGATATTTATATATAGTAGTTACAGGGAAAATAAAAGTTTCATATTTTGATTAACTAAAGATGCCTTAGGTTGAATTCATTAAATATTAACAGTATTGAAAGCAACTAATTGCTATAAAAGTAGATATTTCACTTTGTGAATGTGATGTGAGGTACACAAACCAATTAATAATAATGACATTATTATGTAAAAGAATATGACAGGTGTCCAAAAAAAATCTTGCTCACAGATTTATTTAAACTTTCTTTTATTCTTATCAGTGGTTAAATGTCTTTAGAAAAAATATTCAAAAATGCATTTCATAAAGCTTAGAGTTTTATTTTTAAAGATATATAGATGCATATAGTGAAAACATCTACCTACCTACAAATACCCTTCGATCTACTGTATTAAATTTAAATGTTACACCAATAGATAGAGTGTTCAGGAGGAAATATTTGACATAGGGGGATGAGGTAAAGTGGGTTGGGAATAAGTATCCTTGTAGATTTTGATAAAATAACCCAGATTAAAAATAATTTATTTCAGATTAATACAAGGGTACAAATGTTTAGGTTACATTGTTCTTTTCTTTTCTTTCCTTTCCTTTCCTTTTCCTTTTCCCCTTCCTTCCTTCCTTCCTTCCTTCCTTCCTTCCTTCCTTCCTTCCTTCCTTCCTTCCTTCCTTCCTTCCTTCCTTCCTTCTTTCTTTCTTTCTTTCTTTCTTTATCTTTCTTTTTTTTTGGAGACAGAGCCTCAAGCTGTCACCTTGGGTAGAGTGCTGTGGCATCGCAGCTCACAGCAATCTCCAGCTCCTGGGCTCGAGGGAGTCTCTTACCTCCACCTTCCAAGAACTGGGACCACAGATGCCTGCCCCAATGCCCAGCTATTTTTCTTTTGGTTGCAGTCGTCATTGTTGTTTGGTGGGCCTGGGCTGGTTTGAACTCGTGGGCTCAGGTGTATGTGGCTGGCGCCTTAGCTGCTTGAGCCACAGGTGCTGAGTTGGGTTGCATTGTTTTCAATTCTAAGGTAAAGTTCAAGCTGTAGTTGAGCCCTTCACCCAGGGGGTGTGCTGATCACCCTCACATTGTGCACATTAGGAGAGATCCCCTAATCGCCCGCTCTCCTCCCTTGCCCCTCCCCCTTCTTTCACTTTCCCCTTGATAGGTTATACTTGTGTTTTTTCTTTCCAGTCAGCATGTAGTTGTTTGTATTTTGGTTTCGTATTAGTATTGTGCTCATTGGATATGTTTTCCCCCATTCTTGGGATACTGTATTAAGAAGAATATAAACACAGATTTAAAATGCATCTCAAACAAATTCTTTAGGGAGGTCCATATGTCAGAATATTCCTTTCTTTCTAGGATGCCTTAGGATACCAGAATTGATGTGAGATGAGAAATCTACAAGTCTTCTGGCTCCTGGCAAGAAGTGGATGAGAAGGGAAGAAAGGATGGCAGTCACAGTGGGAGACCCATTTCCTGTGGCACAGTGGGGGGACCTTGTTGGGGGGGCAGGCCTGCCTGACAGTGGGCAAGGTGCAGAGTCGGGGCAGCTGGGCCTTGACTGAGGCAACCACTAGTGCCTACTTGGAGCCCATGCTAGAGGGGGATGAAAGAATCGATGGACAGGCAACCAAGTCAGAGTTCACAGATGGGAGTCTGGGGGTGGCAGTGGAAGGCAGTGTTAGGGACTTGAAGGAAAATCTAAGCTTGGGCACTGCAGTGATGAGGAGGGGAGTAGTCCGATGAAGGTGGGAGGCAAGCACAGCTCCAAGGTCCCTGCTGGAGCAAGGAACAGACAACAAAGGACACGCGCTGAGCAGCGTCACGGGCTCCTCCAGACCAAAGGGCCAGGCAACTGCCCTTGTACTTAGAAGTGGGCAGACTGCTTAGAGAAGGGGTCCTCAAACTTTTTAAACAGGCAGCCAGTTCACTGTCCCTCAGACCGTTGGCGGGCCAGACTATAGTTAAAAAAAAAAAAACTATGAACAATTTCCTATGCACACTGCACATATCTTATTTTGAAGTAAAAAAACCAAAATGGGAACAAATACAATATTTAAAATGAAGAACAAATAAAGTTAAATCAACAAACTTACCAATATTTCAATGGGAACTATGGGCCTGCTTTTGGCTAATGAGATAGTCAATGTCCAGTTCCATATTTGTCACTGCTAGTTGTAAAAAGTGATGCAAATGTGCATCAGTTAGTCTAGATTTGGTTGGCGATTTCAGATGTTTCATTCTGGAAAATGTCTGTTCATAGACATAAGTGCTGCCAAGGATGGTTGCCATTTTGAGTGCATGGTTCCTGAGATTAGGATATGTCTCAGAGGAGAGAGATGCATAGAAATTAGGAAGGCTGCTTGACTTGAATGCATCTTTCAGAGAGTCACAATTCTGCTGTTCAGCCAGTTCCATTTGGTAAATTGTATCCACGTTTTCTTTCTTTTTCTTTTTTTTTATTTCAAGATACTTTATTCTTAAAACAGGTCACAACACTAAGCTTTTGGCCCATTCTGCCACCTTACAAGCTAAAAATGGTTGCTGAGCAGTGGAGGGGTGCTCTTTCATAGCAAGTCTGAAAAGTGAATAAAAATGCATATAAAACAAATATTGAAATAGTTTCCATAGGAACACAGATAAGTGTGACCCCATCTCCTAATCTTACATATTGCTGCATCTGTGTCAACCCTACTCTTACAAAGACATTTCAAAAGTAGCAATAATTAAGTTAAATGGTCCCCCCCCAAATCCCTTAATTCAAGCTAAACTCTCAGTTAACAGCTACAGAATGATATCTACACATTAATACTAGCTGAAGCACAAGTTGCTGGGTGAGGTTTCATTCCACTTTCCCAAGCACAAGACACAGGCAGAGTGCCAACATCCTGCTCTTCTACTTTGGGTAGGTAGTCGGGATTCTAGATTTGCTGCACGAGTTGCCACATTGGTCCTGACATCACACAGTAGATTGTTGGCCTCTGGAATCCACTGAAAGTAGAAGCAGCAGCTACAGTGTAAGCACCCATATTTTTAAAGAGCATCCAGTCGCCCACATGCATTTCTGGCAGGTCACAGCGCTCAACTATCTGGTCAAGGCCATCACATGTTGGTCCCCATATGCTGGATGAATAATACTTCTCATCTGGTTTAGGTCTCTTTTGCAGAAGAGGCTTTACATGATCATGATCATAAAGGATGCAATTAAATGATCTATATACTCCATCATTGATATAATACATAAAGGTTTGTTCACTGGACTTATCATCATCATCAGAGCCTATCTTTTTTTTTTTTTAGTACATTTCTTTTGGCAATGATATTAACTGCAAGTGTGAAGGCTGATGCAACATAATACCTGCCTGGCTCAGCTATGATTCTCACTCCAGAGTCTGATGGAAAGTACTTGTCCAATGCTGGGTTGATTACACCAGTGATCTCTTCAAATTTAAGCTTCACATCCTCAGATCCAGGAAAGCCACCACCAATATCAAGCAGGTACATGCTGAAACCAACCTCAGTTCCCATGTCAAAGACACAGTGGGCATCAGAGATTGCCTGCACGTAGTTCTGAGGATCAGTACAGCCACTTCTTATGTGGAAGCTGACACCAATGACATCAATAGCTCTTTTGTCCATTCCAATAGAAGTCTGCTGGTTTTGAGGGTGGCACCAAATTTAACACTGAGTTGACAGACTGCTTTAGAATCATCAGTGGCAATCCACAAAACCAACTTGGCCTTGGAATGTGCTCTGGCAACTTTCATCAACTCAACTTCACTGTCAAAAGTCATCATCTGGACCCCATTATTGGCAGCGTACTTAATTTGAGACACTTGTTTACAAGGATTTGCATAGATAATCCTCTCTCAAGGCACACGGAGACTTTGCATCAATTGTATTTCAGTCTTGCTAGCACAGTCAAATCCTGTCCCAGTGGCAGTGAGGGTCTTCACAATGGCTCTACTGTCATTACATTTGACTGCATAAAAGGGATTGACATGAGGAAGAGTTTTAGCCATCTTCAGTGTTTCTTCAGAACATCTCCGAGGTCTGCTATATAGAAGGCTTCCTTATCATGAGAAGAGGAAACTTCATTGATTTTTTTGGTCCATAATGTCCTTGGCAGTAAAACCTTCGTCAAGCAAGTGGCAGTCAAACTCTTCATTACTAATGTTGTTCATGATGATTTTTCTTTGAAAAACTAAGAGAAGAAATTTAAAGAAATACTTCCAGCTTCTCACAAAGGCAATTCTCCAGGAATTCCGAATCCCACTGCGTGTGTCCAGTGAGCAACAGTGAAAACATTCTTAGAGCATCCGGGCATCGCAGGCCAGCCCCATGGAGAAGCCGGAAAGCCACCGCCCATGCAGAGCTGAAGCCGGAGCCGGAGCCAGAGCTGCAGGAGCGCTCGTCCGCCCCCGCCGCACCAGTCAGCACCTGGCTCCCACCTGCCATAGACGCCGGCCTTAGGTGGCGCTGGAGCAGCTGGCAGAGGGGCAGCTGGGGCGGCGACTTCAGGGACTGACCTCTACATTTTCAATGTCAATTGTCAAATGTCTGACATTTTCAATGTCAGAAAATGGGATATGGAAAAGCTGTATGTTCTGTTCATGGAGATGAAGCTCTTTAAATATAAATTGGAACTCCTTTTGCAACTTTTCCAGTGAATCCGCACATGTTTTGTTTGGGAATGCAACCAATGGTTTTTCTGCTAACAGATTTTGCTGGCCCGGGATGTGTCGACTGCTAAACAGGACAGGCAGTAGAGGCAAAAACACTCAGCGGGCCAGATAAATGTCCTTGGTGGGCTGCATATGATCCATGGGCTGTTGCAGTTTGAGGACCCCTGGTCCACACACAGGCCTTCAGGGAGAGCAAAACACCTCAGCAGCCGCTCTACCCAGACTTACTTGTAAGAGTTCATTTCTATCATTTCATTTTTTTAAAAAAAAGATTTATTTTATGGCATGTAATTCAAATACATACATAAGATAAAATTAAAAAGGTATGAAAATCATTTTTCATGCTCCCTTTGTCCTTTAATCACTCATTCTTTTCCCTGGATGTAATTGCTTTTTCTAATGGATCCAGAAAAGACGTGTGCATTTTAATATGTGCTAATTAGTGTGTGTATTTTACCCAAATGTTGGCATAGTTGGCATATATACACATAGTTCTGCACCATGACTATTTTGTTATGATGTCCTGGAGATGACGTATGTATAGGTTTTCTTCAGTTATTTTAATGGTTTTTAATGATTCCCTTTTATTTAAAAATAATTTGGGTGGCACCTGTGGCTCAAAGGAGTAGGGCATCAGCCCCATATCCCAGAGATGGTGGGTTCAAACCCAGCCCTGGCCAAAAACTGCACAAAAAATAAATAAATAAAAATAAAAATAATGTATTTACACTGTACAAAAATGTATTTAATCAATCTCATATTGACAGATTATAAAAATCCAATCTTATAATTATACACAACACTGTAACAATATTCTTTTAATGTCATCATTTCCCAAAAGTATAAGTAACCATGTATAGGATGAATAATTGCAAGAAAAATATTAATAAATAGTGCTGAATTATCCCTAAAACCATTGTGTTATGTTATATTTCTACCAGCAGTATATTTACATGCTTTGCACTTTTTTCATTGTATGTGAGTTATTGTATATTTTCTATGTTCAAAGAGGCAACGCCACTCCTGTAATTGCAATAGACATTGCCCTCGGATGGGCTCTCTGTAGTGGTTCTGCCCTTGAGACAATTTCCTGCCTGAGTCTTTGAAATCTTCGTGGAGGATATAATGGACACCAGCTCTTATGCATCTGCAGAGTTGACATCATAGGAATGCTGCCAAAGCCCTGTGATCATGACTTTGTGCTCCTAGAGTAGCAGCCTAAGTGGGCCAAGCTGCACCCAGGCCCATTTGAGCCACAGCTCCTCTTGAGATGGCCCATGAATTCTCTGCCAGGATGTAAGGAGCAGACACCTGGGGGGGTGTAGGGTGGGGAGTGCTGAGATTCTGAGAGTGCCTCTCGGGAGACCTTGCCTTCAAAGTCCTGCTCTGGGCCTGTGACGGGAGAGAAAGCCTGGAAGATATCTGAGATGCCTTTGGAACTTTCCCCCATTATTTTGATGAATGAAATCCATCTTCTTTCTATCCGTATGAATTCTTTTTAGCAAACTGTTACTTGGCTATGACTTCAGTATTCTCCCCAGAACTTGCTTTTCTGTTCTGTATGTGCCCAGGCTGAGAGTTTTCCAAATCTTTGCATTTTGCTTTGGTTTTAATTATAAATTTCATCTTTAAATTATTTCTCTCATTTTACTGTAAGCAGTGAGAAGAAGCCATGCAGCTTAGAATTATCTAAGCAGAAAAGTTGTACTCTTTATATATCACTCTCTAAATCTCTAGTACACAGACACCATTCAGCCGTGTTCTTTGCCACTTTATAACAAGGATGACCTTGACTCTGGTTTCCAATGACTTGTTCCTCATTGCTTCATGCAACATGCTCAGAATTGCCTTTGTTGTTCATATTCCTACCAACATTCTAATTACGATCCTATAAGTAATCTATGGAGAAGATTAACTCGTCCCCTAATGCTGTTTTCTTATGAGCTTTTGCCAGAATTGCCCCTAACACTTAATTCATTGCAATCTAGGCCTGTTCTAGCCTGCTTCTCAAAATTCTTTCACCTTTTACTCATTATCCAGTTTCACAACCTTTTCCACATTTTCAGTTATTTATTATACAAATAGTTCCACTTCTTGGCAATAATATTCTTAGACCATTTTGTGATGTTATAACTGAACATCTGAGAGTGGGTAGTTTTAAAAGAACAGAAATTTATCTCTTCTACTCATGATGGCTGAGAAGTCCAAGGCTGAGAAACCAACATCTGGTGATGGCCTTCTTGTTGCATCCAGTGATAAGAGGGGAAAAGGCAGAAAGGCAAAACACAGACGCACGTGCAAGAGAATGCCAGAGGGAGCTGGACTTGTTTTTATAACAAACCCACTTCTGTGATAAAAAGCACATTCCTGTGACCTGACTTTAATGGCCTCATAATCTCAGCACCTCTCAAACATCCCATCTCTCACATTATTGCACTGGGGAGGAAGTTTCCAATAAGTGAACTTAAGGGGATTTATTTAAACTGTAGCACACCCTTTAACTAATGTGTCTATTTATATCTTCTCCTCCTTTAACCTTTTCTTTGTCCTATTACATTACAAAGTTACAAGTATCTCTGTATGAACAGTAGACTAGACCACCTGATTTATCTTAATCCATATTATTTTATGAGGTACGACACAGAGAAGAAAAACTATAGATATAAGAGGAAATTGAATGTTTGGTTTGTATAAACAGGGCCCCTGAACATCTATAATATTATACTCCAGATTTGATTTTTTTTTAAGCTTGTAAAAGATTTGAGTAATATTCTTTATTCTCTTCTTTTTCCCCTTAAATTAAAATATCTCTAAATCTTTCAGAATGATGACAACTAAGAAATACAATAACAATATAATACCTAAATCTATACTTCTAAAATATTAATTAAAAAAAAACCAGAGAACAACAAACTATTCCTTCCACCTTAAAATTCTTTCAGGAGAGATAATTCATTAAACTTGTGAGGCCCTGCCAAGGAGTTTAATATTTAAAGCCCAGGGACAGGGTAAATACCTTTTGTGCCCTAACGAGAAAGAAACTAGAACTCAGCCTCTTCCAGTGATAATTTGTTACCAGGGTAATAATTATCAGGAATAATTATCTGTAGTGACTAGATAGAAGGAGCAAAAGTCATCAATTACATCTTAACATTAGGGGTAATGAATTCTTGAATTCAAATATGGGATATGGAAGGAGTACGAGTCACTGTGGAATCTCAGTTTAGCCAATGTCTAAAAGGGAACAGAAAAGAAATAGCAATACATATCTCTCTGCAATTGCTTTTTTTAATCTTTCATTTTCCCTAATTCTCTGCACTAGGTTGGGACTTTATGAAATTATCAACATTTGGCCATTTTAAAAGGCGCCAATTTTATTTGGCTCAATCTAGTAAATTGTCTAAATTCATTGTCATTGAAGCATGTCTTAGAATATGAAGATTTTATGTCGGATAAAAAATTCATTATGCTATTGACCTAGCAGAAGTAATGAAAAAAAAGAAGGTGAAAATTGAATTCTTCTAAATTCATCACTTTCTTTTTAGATATTGTGCCCTTCCATGAATATTGATCAAGAGGATATGCATTCTATGGGAAGTGAATTAATACAATCAAGGGACGTATCCACACACGTGGCCAGGAAGAATAAACTTTGGAGTTACTTTATGGATAATACTTATAATTTTTTCTGCCTAGAGAGTTATTCTCTTTTAGGTCATGTCAAGAGTCCCTTTTACTGATGAAAACCATAGACTACCTTGGGTGAACTCCAGAAAGTGGATCAGCTTTAAACTTAAGTCCAGGTTGATCATGAATTGATCTGTATCTTAATAATACATTGATTCTTATACATTTTGTTTTTTCATTACTCCTATATTTTATATTGTAGGGTTCTTGACAGCACAGATCATATTTTTTGTCAAAATCTTATTTTTAATATATACTTTTAATGTAAATCTTATTTTAAATATATATTTTTAATATAAATCTTATTCTTAATATATAAAATGGCTATATAGTAACATTTACTTTAAAATGTGGAAAGGCCATCGTATTCTGAAGTTGTTAATCCCAATTTGTTTTCTTGGAACTTTATTCTATCATTGCATATAAACTATTTCCTCTACTTGAGCTTAGGTTTTCCAACTAATTTTTTTTTTCTTGCAGTTTTTGTCTGGGGCTGGGTTTGAACCCACCACCTCCAGCATATGGGGCCAGTGCACTGCTCCTCTGAACTACGGGCGCCGCCCTGAGTTTTCCAACTAATTCTTAAGATTTTATGTAAGGTGGCAAAGGAAAGGAGATTCAGTTAGTGAATCTCTTTAAAAAGAAATCCTTAGACTAGTCAGGCTTTGGGGGATGTGGTCTGTCCTTTTTTGTTGACCTCTCTAGCCTCTGCCTTGCTTTACTCAACCCTGCCTTCCAAACTTGTTTGAGCTACAGCAAGCCCGCTCCTTTATCAGCGCTACTGTGTATATTGCAGTCACGTGTTGCTCACCGACAGGGATATATTCTGAGAAATGCCTCATTAGTGACTTTGTCCTTATGCAACATTGCAGGCTGTACTTACCCAAACCACCACGTACAGCTTCCTGAACACCTAGGCTATGTGCTAAGGCCTCTTGCTCCTAGACTGCAGACCTGTGAGGTCTCTCACTATAGTGAATACTGTGGGCAATTGTAACATCATGATATTTGTGTACCTAAACATATCAAAGCAGAAAAGGTACAGTAAATACAGGGTGTCCATAAAGTTTGTGTGCAATTTTAAATTTCACGCTACTTTAAATGACACACGAACCTTATGGACGCCCTGTATATGATATAAAAGGCAAAAAGGGTGTCCTTACTGTGAAAGGAGCCTGCGGGCTAGAAGCTGCTCTGGGTGAGTGAGTGAATGCTGAGTAAATGTTAAGGCCTAGGATAAAACTGTACACTGCCATGCCCCTAAGCTTCACTAAATGTATAAAAATATTTTTTCTTTCTTCAATGATAAATGAACTTTAGCTTATGGTAATTTTTTACTTTATAAACATTTTAACTTTTTTAACTTTTAGACTTTTGTAAAAATACTTAACTGTGGCTGTAACTTGCAGCCATGAAATTAGCATGAGTTTCTTTTTCCTTCTTTACCACTTCACAGAGTACAAGACTTGTTCTTAGCATAGATCTTCTCAAACTTAGCATATAATGTTTTTTTCTTTTCTTTTTTTTTTTTTATTGAATCATAGCTGTGTACATTAGTTCAATCATGGGGTACAGTGTGCGGGCTTCACATACAATCTGAGATATTTTCATCAACCTGATATTCCATGGTATACATGTACCACAGTTTATTAATCCATTCATGGATCGATGGGCTCTTGGGCTTCTTCCATGACTTAGCTGATGGCTTCTCTTTAGCATATCAGAATTGAGCATCCCTGCTGTGGCATTTGGTAATGTTGATGGCTCTCTCTGGTAACAGAGAGGGCTACTAAGTGACCACGAGGCAGGTAATGCAGATGGCATGGAGTTACTGTACAAAGGGACAAGTCGTGCTGGGAGGTATGGAGGAAGAAAGAGTGGGATGGCATGATATTTCATCACGTTATTCAGAACACTGAGCAATTTAAAGCTCATGAAGTGTTTATTTCTGGAAGTTTCCATTTGGTATCTTCAGACTGCTGTTGACTGTGGATAACTGAAACTTTGGAAAGTGAAAGCACTAATTGGGAGGAGGGGCCTTTCTATAAATTTGCATACTAATTTAATATCTGTCTCCACTAGCTACAAGGTGAGGTATTCAGAAAGTAATAGCCTTCAGTAAATATCTGGTAAAAATTATCAATTTATTATTATTACATCCATAACGCATAGAAACATAATAAAGAGTTTGGAAGGGGGACAGTGCCTGTGGCTTAGTGGGTAGGGCACTGGCCCCATATACCGAGGGTGGCAGGTTCAAACCCAGCCCTGGCCAATATGCAACAAAAAAAATAGCTAGGCATTTGGCGGGCACCTGTAGTCCCAGCTACTTGGGAGGCTGAGACAAGAGAATTACCCTAGCCCAGGAGTTGGAGGTTGCTGTGATGCCACAGCACTCTACCAAGGGCAATAAAGTGGGACTCTGTCTCTAAAAAAAAAAAAAAAATGAAACAAATTAAAAAAAATAGAGAAGTTTCTCTTCAAGTCCTTTGCTCACTCTGAGATGGGATCACTTGTCCTTTTGTTGCTAAACATTTGAGTTCTCTGTGGATTTTGGTTATTAAACCTTTGTTGGAGGTATAACCTGCAAATATTTTCTCCCATTCGGAGGGCTGTCTGCTTGCTACACTTACTGTGTTCTTAGCAGTGCAGAAGCTTTTTAGTTTGATCAGGTCCCAGTAGTGTATTTTTGACACTGCTTCAATTGCCTGGGGAGTCCTTCTCATAAAAAATTCACTCACACTGATTCCTTCAAGAGTTTTCCCTGCACTTTCTTCTAGTATTTTTATAGTTTCACATCTTAAGTTGAAATCTTTGATCCAGTGAGAGTCTATCTTAGTTAATGGTGAGAGGTGTGGGTCCAGTTTCAGTCTTCTATAGGTCGCCAGTGGGTTCACACAGCACCATTTGTTAAATAGGGAATCTTTTCCCCAACGAATGTTTTTAATTGGCTTGTCAAAGATCAAATACCAGTAAGTAGCTGGGTTCATCTCTTGGTTCTCTATTCTGTTCCATACATCTATCTCTCTGTTTTTGTGCCAGTACCATGCTGTTTTATAAATCACTATTGATTTATAGTACAATCTCAGGTCTGGTAGCGTGATTCCTCCTGCTCTGTTTTTATTTCTAAGTAATGTCTTGGCTATTCGAGGTTTTTTCTGATTCCATATAAAACGAAGTATTATTTTTTCGAGATCTTTAAAATATGACAATGGAGCTTT